>PVLC010002024.1:0-32872 GCA_004027655.1 Graphiurus murinus
CCGGGGGCCGGCTCAGTGGCGGCTTATGCCTGGCGGCGTGGCGCCGGGGCCGCGGAGACGGGCTTCTTTGCTCTCTCTGGTCGGTCTTCCGGGTTCTGCTCAGCTGTATTCCAGTTTTCGCAGCGTTTTCCACCTTTTTGTTGCTTTTTTTCTTTTTTCAAAAAGCTGGATCCACGACTGCTTTGAATCGAGCTCACAGAGGCTCTTGAGACGTGTCTCACTCCGTCGCCATCTTCCCGGAAGTCCGGGGTATCCATGTGATTTAAAGACAAAAAAAAAGTGTAAGATTTTTCTTCTATCCCCAGCACTAGAGACATCATCTATATCTATATTGGTTTATGCTTTGTCTAGTTGATAATATTGAATAGAAAGAAGGTAATTCACAGTAGGGAAGGAAATAAATGTCTCAAACCATGCAGGATGATTAGAAACACCTGTCTCCTATAGACATGGCCGTAGGTGATAAATTATCATTCTCAGATCATACAGAAAGACTGGAGTTTTATAAATAGGAAAGAAACTCAACTTTGCCACTGCCATGGCTGTAGATAAGGTTACATGTTTCTATTCATGCCAATCTCTTCCTGTTCTATTGTTAACATTTCTCTATCTGTGTATTTTAAAGATTTAAATCAGAACATGAATCTTTCCTTTCTTCCCTAAAATGTCTTTGGTTTTGTGATATTTTCACACAAAAGAATTATTTTTGGCATTCAAAAATTGCTTTTCTTCCTGCTGGCAAAAAGAATTCACTCACTACCTACTAGTGCATAACACTTATTTTGCTTAAAAAAAAAAAAAAAAAAAAAAAGGGAGCCTCCTTCAAACTATATATGGAAAAAGAGAAATAGTACATTTTAAAGGGACAAAATTACTCCTCTTCTTTGAATATTTTTTGGAACACCACAGTGCTGCCTATATATTGTTTCAGACACTAATAACTATATAAATGTTTCTGGAACTATATCTACTCCTCAGCATCATCATAGGCAATGGAACAATGACTCACCCTATAACCACATCGTTATTTATACCCAAGCTCATAAAGAGAAAGATACTGAATTCTTTTTAGTTTTATTTTTCCTATTACGATGTACTTTCCTTTTTAGTCCTTATAAAGTTCTATTTCAATGTATGTATGTGACCCCTACCTTCCTCCTAAAATTAAGAGAGAAAATTAGTCTAGGAATTTTAAAAAAGCTTAAATTCTCTTCAGTCTAATAATTTACTGGGTACTCTGATGTCAATTTTCTCTAAAGAAAAAAATAGTATGAATTTTGTAAATAATATTTGCCCAGTTTAATGTTCAAGTGGATATTATAGAGATTAGACTAAAGATCATTAGACTAAAGAATTCATTTCATTTCTTTCTTTAAATTCTAGATTTCATGCTAATTTAGACCATATCACTCTTTACTAGGAAACTCTATAAAATTAAATAACTGGTGAAAATAAACTTTATTAAGTATTTCTCACTGAAGTTAGGCATAAAGTGACATTCCATTTTTGTAAACATTCATGCTAGATTTTTTTGAGATTTAAGTCAGAAAATTCTCCAAGCCATGTTAGTTCTTAATAATTAGGAAAGTACCATTTAGGGCACTTACACTCTTGGGATATCAATTGGTCTGGAAAATTAAAGATGTCTTCTAAAATATGTTATCAGAATAAGGATTTTAAAAATTCTTCATATTGAGAGAACTAGGCTCAACTAATAAGCAATTGAAAGGATAAACTTATGATTCTAAGAGCTTATCATCTCTAATAGGAAATAAAAATATGTTACTATGCTAGCATCACAATACAATACAACAACAACAAAAAATTACAGGCGGGTGCCTTTCTTACCAAATGAAGTACTCCAGTATTGCATCAAACCACTGGAAATGATTGAGACTTGGTCCTCAGAGGCATGCCCTGCCTTTGTTCATCTGGGATCTGTTTTCACTTATGATAGATTTAGAACAGTGTGTTTCTTCCAGTGCTACAGGTTTATAACTGGTAGATCACACCTCATTGCAGACATTTCATATGACTTGTTATTGGCACTTCAAATTCTCCCTTTCCTTTCTCCACCCACTGACTACTTACTACATGTTACAAGGTCTTTTTCTCATCCCTATTACTAAAATCTTACCTGGCCTCTTGCTTTAGATGCTGAGTAATCAGGCTCTTTTAGGCCAGCAACCATGTCTCATTCTACTCAGTATCTCTAGCACTAGCATCTAGACAAATATGTAGTACATCGTAGAAATTAGGTAAGTGTTTGATGAATGAATGATGTAGAAAGAAAAGGTGGATGGATGTTGAAGGAATGAATTCTAAATGGGAAAAAAGACTCATCCTTCACATCACTGAAAAAAATAGAAACTAAATTTTTGCTGAGAAGTCTGTTTTTCAACAAAAACATGATACTGTAGATAACCACTGTATTAAAAAAAAAAATCGTAGTGCTCTTCCTCACGAATATTACAGATAAAGTAGGCTTTTGTGGGTTTGTTTTCTCCTATAGGGAGAACTTGATACCTTGTAATGTTTCAGTTTCAGTGTGCTCACACCTCCAAAAAACTAATAGTTGGCTTATATATTTGATTTGTCACTCCAAAGGCAGAAGAATCAGAGTACAAGAAATTAGTCAACAGGACCAAGATCTCAATCCACCGTAAAGAAAGACAAGACAAGCCTTCTAACAAGCCAATGAAACTCCTCTGGAAAAAGCCTCACCTACTATTAACTGTTTACAAGAAACAGAAATATTTGTTGTTTATACTCAATTTAAAAATGAACAAGAAGTTTACATGTTAAACCTAAAAGTTCTGAGCCACACTGAGGCTCATTGAACAACCACCTTAGGGAGACTTTGTCTGATGCTTTCTTTACAGTAAGGTACAGGGGCTTACCTAACCCAAGCATGCATCCACCCACCTGAACCTGGGTGCTCCAGCTCCAAGCTTGATGCTCTTTCCCTCAAGTGGGAAGCCCAGGAATTGAGAATTTAAATGGGGAATTCCTTCCTTGTTGAGGCTGCAAGTTTCTCTCTGCTCTATGTACATATGATTCAATTTTTAAAATATTCTATATCTATCAATAAAATGAATATAGAGCTTTATAAATGTTCCTAACACCAATCTCTTTTTATGGATTGCAGCAGTCATAAACTCTGGGTACTATTATTTAAGTTAGTTAAGATACTTGAAGATTATACAAAGAGGCCAATTTTATCACACTATTATTGCTATTGTGTCATTTTAGCTTAGACAGGTTAATTTAAGAAAAGAAAGTAATTTCAAAGGCAGTAAGCTACAATAGTGTAGAAAAGCCTTTGCCAGCTGGCTGTAATGTTCTGAAAATTAATGAAATAATCACCCCTTAGATTTTTCTCTAGAGCTACATTATCAGGAATGGTTTATTTCTAAATTTAGCCATTAGCAAAACAGTCACTTTTTAAACTAATAAAATTTAGTCAGACTTTCCATACATGTTAGGGTATGTCTTCTTACTCAATAAGATTGTAATCTAAATGACTTACTTTATGGCATAAATGAATCAAGATGAGTTGTACTGGGGAACTAAAGAAAAAACTCCAAGAAATGATCCCCAAATATTTGCAGAAGTTTATTAGGCCTGGGTTGGAGAAAAACCAAGGTCTTATTTCAGCCATATATTCATGCACTGCAAGTCTTTGAGTATCCAAGTAGAATGATGACAAATCTAGGCAAACAGGAGACTGTATAGATCATCAGTCCTCCATAAGATCTCACCAAAGGCCAACTTTTGGTGAATAAAATAGTTATAATCGCCATAAGTTTGAGATAATAAAATGTGCTAAATTTGCATACAATTTACATAAACCTACCTAAATTATTCCAGCTATCACAGGAAAAACAAAATATAAGGGCATCTTCTTCCATTATCTTAAACCTCATATACCTTGAAAATGAAAGAAGTGCTTAGGATAATTGTTTTCAGGGCCATGAAGAATGCTACTACAAAGTTTGAAAGTAAAAAGTAAGTAGAGTAACTGCAGAATGGGTTCTATGTGGCTGATTTTAATTCAGGAAAGTCCACTTTTAAAAATATTCATTTTTAGGGCTGAGGATTTAGCTCCATGATAGAGCACTTGCTTTAGTGTGTACTAGGCCTTGGGTTCCATCCTTAGTGAATATATATTGCATATTGAAAATATGTCCCTTTCCCCCTTCTTTTAATTAGTTCAGTGTATAGCCTGGAATATTATTAGAGGAGCAAGAAATATTAGGGGATACATAGGTGGGCTTTGATCCTAGGCCTGGTCTGGGTCTTGAATAGAGATACCTCCTTTAAATTCTTTCACCTTCTAAATTTTCAGCTCTAGAACAAAAGATGGGTCATTCCTAATCTAATTGGATAAAAAACAATCTGAGGACCATGATAAAAATTAAAATCCCAAGGCCTACTCTGAGTGACCCTGATTCCAAGATGAGGAGAGGAGCCAGAAATCAATATTTATGGTTAGAACCATAGATCATTCCAGTACAGTCATTCAGATCACTTGAGTTAGAAATTTCTGGGCTGGAAAAAAATTGGAAGATCCTTAACAACACTAACAGTTTATGCCTGCTTAATTCACCCTTTGTGATTAAGCATCTTGAAATTCCCAACTTCTGCGAAGGTCAGATACTTGAAGAATTAACACTGGATTAAGAGTCAAGAAAAAAGCCTCAGTCTGAATTATATTATTTTCTACTACCTTGTATTAGCTTCACCATTATTTTAACTTCCCTATGTATCGATAAGAGGAAAACTAATTCATTTGCAAAGGCTTACCAGTTTAAAACTCTATAAGGAACAAAAGAACTTAGTATGAATCTAATTTATGGGACTCAGGTGCACTTTGAAAAATTGTGAAGAAAACTATACACTTGTGAATTTACTCCTATTACAAGATATTTCAGAAAAAAAATCTCTGTTCAGTTGACATGGCCTCAAAGGTGGAGGCTTCAATTCACATTCAATCTGACTCAAACTGAATTCTGATCCTTCTCTGAGAACTTTACAAAATGTCTCATATTCCTATTTTGAAGCATAAATATGGGGCCAAAAAAACAAAAGAGGAAAGTGAAGTTTTTTCTTTAATAATTCAGCTCAAAAAGCTAATTATTATGTAACATATATATTCATATACTTAGCCCAATGTGCAATTGTACAAACTGTATGCAGTGTATATGAAGACTTTATAAGGCTGTTTACAGTGGTTAATAATCTAGAAGCAGTAGAAAAATAGGTTTTCTGATAAGTCATTCCTCTTGCAATGAATACAATGAAATATGTCACTTTCAAGTTGAGTCCATTTTTGAAATCCCAGACAAAGCCATCACAGCCCTGTCATGGATGCTGGATAATTGGGATTCGTTGCACAACCTACATTCTCTAAGACATGATTGACAACCCTGCAATTTGTGCAGTGTGAAAGTGGCCACATTGTCAAAACCTGGACAAACACAATATTCTCAAAAGGTTAATTGAAAGTCAGTTAAATACAAAGGTATGGAGGTTTTTAATCATATATTTTAACACATAGTTTTTAAAATTATTAGAATGACATATTTTATCTAGTCTTACACTAGCTGATGCAGTAGCCATAAGCCATGTGTATCTATATAGCACTTAAAGTGTGGCTAATAGAAAATGAGTTTTGTTATAAATATAAAATATGCACCAGACTTTTAAGACTCAGCTTTTTAAAATGCAATATACATTGAATCTTATTAAAACTTTTAGGTTGATTACATTTGAAGTAGTAATATTTGGGATATATAGAGGTAACTAAACCATAACAGTAAAACTCCTTTCATTTTTTTAAACTTTTAAAATATGACTATTGGAAAATATAAATTACAAGCCAGGTGTGGTGTCACATGTTTGTAATCCCAGTACTTGGGAAGCTGCTACTTAGTGAGGCCCTCCACAACTTAGTGAGACCCTGTTTCAAAATAAAGAATAAAAAGAAAATAGGGCTAGGGGTATAGCTCAGAGGTAGAAGGCCCCTAGGTTCAATCCCCAGTTCCTATATATATATAAATTACATATATGGATCACATTATATTTAAATTGGACAATCTTTATTTTAACAAAAGATCAAATGTGTCTTCTCAAAATACTTTAAATGATGCTATTTAAAGCTCACTATAGAACATATTCATACCTACAGCATGTGAGATCACGACAGGAGTGTCATTCCACACCAGTTTATCTGATATTAGACCTATATTGGTGCCTCTAAGACATGGCATTATAACTGTAGAATAATTTTGATTTATGTCTCTAAGGATCTTATTATAACACAGTGCACTATAGAATTTTAGAACTTCTAGATAAAATACTATCTAATTGGATCCCACCCTTTTAAAAAGGCAACTAAGAACCAGAGAGTTTAACTGATCGCAATCTTAGGAAAAAGTCAGAACTGGAAAAGCAGATCGTTGAATCTCAAGCCACCATATTTCAATTATATCATCACTATTTAAATTTGACTGTATTTCAAAATGAGAATAGAATTACTCCATGTTTTATCCCCAGCAAACAGTTTTATTTTTGCAAAAGAACTTTAATTCAAAATCTATATTTTATAAAATTGCCATAATTGAGACTACACTCATTTAAACAAAGAGATTTGACTAAAATAATTCAATATATTTTTATTGGTCTCCTTCCACCCTCCCAAATATACTTTAATTTGAAAAGATTTTATGACATAAAGCAGTCAACACATAAAATTCATAGAATTACTGAGGGCAAAATGTTTATAAATAAAAGTAGAGATGGGAAGAAGAAATCAGCTTGTCTCAAGAAAGAGAGAGCCTGAAAGCCCTGAAGCAAAGCTGAATGCCAGGCAGATTTCCTGCCCTACAAAAAATTTTTAAAAAATAAAAGTAAAATAAAAAAGGCAACAATTGCCCCAAAGGGATAAAGTCAGATAAACAAAGGAAAAAGACGAGTGACCAATTTACAAATGATTTTGTGTGTGTGTGTGTGTGTGTGTGTGTGTGTGTGTGTGTGTGGTACTGGAGATTGAACCCAGGGACATTCTACCCTGGAGCTACACTCCCAGCGCTATTTTTATTATTTTTTTAAAACAGGGTCTCACTAAGTTGTGGAGGGCCTCACTAAGCAGCTGAGGCTGGCTGTGAAGCCTCCCAAGTACTGAGATTAAAAGCATGCGCCACCATGCCTGGCTACAATTGATATTGTTAAAACTCATTAATTTTATATATCTGACACAAACTCATTAATTTTATATATCTGACACAAATGATATTTTATATATCTGCACAAAGGAATATCTGTCCCTACCATTCGCTAGGGAGAGAACCCCACCACTGCCTGAGCTCCCAAGATGTGAACTTGCTCTTTGGTGAACACTTAACCTCTTCAGGGCCCAAGGAGGTTCCTCAGCAGCTCCTTTCCCCTCACTCTCCTGTATAGCAAAGAGCCCAGCCAAGTCTTCCATTATTTTTCTACTGTTAAAAATAGTAATAATTGGCATTCCATTTTGTAGAGGTTGAAGGGCAGAGAAATGTAATTAATTAGTTTTTTGAGATTGTTTAAACATAGTCTCAATATTAAAGGAAGGTAGTTATTCTAAAATACTATTTTGAATAAATTATTCAATTGTTTTCAATCATGCAAATTCAATGAAATGTAGTATGTTAAATGCCTATCATAGTACCTGCCCACACTAGATACTCAATAAATGTTCATTATATCTGCATCACTGAGAGAGATATCAGTGTAAATATAAGGTTAGAGAAGATTAAGAATTGAGGGGAATCAAGCATCAATATTCAATTTCTCCTTAATATTTTAATTTTATTTTAACATTCTGAGTGTAGCGTTTTTGCTGTATTTAACCTGAAATACATAATATTAAAAGTATAAGAGATGAAGAGGATAATGAAAATGTTTTTCTTCTTTCATTTCCCCCCATGTTTTTTATCCCACAATTTCTCTTCTCTTAGCATTAGATTTTCCCACACACTTTTTATGTCATTCCAGACTTTCTCTAACTCTATTCTCTTCCCTAGGAAACCATCTTACTGAGTTTGAGAATACTTAATGCTCGCTTATGGCAGGACAAAATGGCATTAGCATCTAGGGGAGTTTCCAAGACACCAAAGAAAAACCCAAGAGTGCCACCGTGGGATCAGAAGCACCTGAGGTTTAAAACACAGTATTATTCTTGTACCTAGAAGAGGTCAGGCTCTGGGGTTGCCTTCCAGCAATCAAACCATTAAGAAACTGATGAAGCAAGTGTGTGCATTATAAATGTGCAAAGAGAAGAATATTTACCAGGAAGACATAAAAGTTTACAGCAGATGTCCAAACATTATTTTCCTATAACATGACATACATGGGAAGTTAAATTGGAATCAACAACTTGCTTAAGGTAGATGGCCTTACTAATGGGGTCATCAAGCTATAATGTCTGCAGCATTTATCCACACTGTAGGATTTGCCTGCCATGAGGCGTGGAGAATTTACTGGACTAACAAAAACTTTTCCCCCAGAGAGTGCTTAATATATTCTGGAATGTTAGTTCTTGACACTTCTTAATAATTCTCAGAAAATCATCTTTCATCTTTTAATATTGCCTTTTACAACCATATATTATAAAACTGATCAAATTCAATGTACTGCATCACAATAGTATTCCTATTCTGTTTTTCTAGAAGTTTTCTTGATTGGAGTTTTAGGTACTATCAAGAATTTCTAGTCCTACATTTTCAGGTTGTTTATATCTTGCTCTTGTACACTTTCTCAACTGAATAAGGACCTCTGTATATTCTTTTTAGTAATGGAAATGTTGAGCCTCATTCTAAATACTTGAGGACATGTCTAAACACTTTTCCATGAATAACTTTGACCCACATTCCTCAGTCACTTCACAGAATGCAATGTCATCATACAAAAATTCCAGATCTAGACAACTGGGTAATTCCTTTTGAAGGGCAAATGTTCTCTATTTTCATTCCTTTTCAGTCTTCCAAGGCAAATAGTTTCACACTATTTTCCTAAGCCAAGTAAACATCATTAAGCGGGTCTTTGGCAAAGCTTGGGTTCATTAAGTGATGTTTCCATTTGAAATTACAAATCTAAAAGCAATCCTCATGTTCCATTTGCCTCCACTCTTAATGATACATCTAGGCATTGACTTCTAATTTCAGTGTGGATTCAGGATTGTGCTTTATGCTGCAGAAACATCCTCAGTCAGGTACCTAAATAATTTCTATGAACAATTCACAACAATTTTTTTTTAAACAAAGTCACTGCACAATACTTCCTAGAACTACAACTTCTAGGAAGTGTATAGACCATATTTTTTATAAATATTATATTTGTTAGATCCATTGGGATCTCTATTACATGAAATCAGGCACTGTGTTTTGTTTTGTTTTTTCCTCCACACTCCATATTTTCCAATTACTCGGTACAGTTGCATTACAGTTTTAATAAAATAAATATATAATCATAACATACAAAACATATTCTATATATTTACATTAAAATATATTATTAGCCATGCACAGTGGCTAATAATATGGGATAATACCTGTTATCCCAGTACTTGGGGGGCTGACAGGAGAATCACAGGTTCAAGACTAGTCTCAGCAACTTAGTGAGACACTCAGCAACTTAGCAAGACCCTGTTTCAAAATAAAAATAAAAAGGGCTGGGTGTGTAGCTGGAAGCTAGAATGCCCCTGGGTTCAATTCCTAGTACCACGCACAATGAATGAATAAGTAAATAAGTAAATAAATAAATAAATAAATATATGCAAAAGCAAGAAATATATAATATACTATATAAAACACATTATTACATATTTATATTAAAATGTTATATGATGAAAAGGCACATGAAGATGAAAATATCTCTTTTGGAACTGGAATTGACACCCCATATCCCATCAAGTAATATACCAAGTAATGTGAAAGGGACAGGCATATGCTGGTGGAGGCAGAGCCATGGGATCAGGAATGGAATGTGAACTGTCATTCCCTTTGAATTTTCTAGTAGTCAAACATATTCACAGCTGTTGAAAACATGAGAGAAAAATTTTAATATGCTTTAAATTAAATCAGATCAATACTTTGTGAAACATTAATATTAATCTCAAATTATTGAAAAACTCCAAAGCTCTCCTTTTATTAACACAGAAAAAAAAAAAAACAAGAAGACAAGACAAACAGGCTCAGCTCAAAGGAACTGGTGATGAGGCAGTTATTCTGTCCCCTTGCCACCATCACATGTGAGATTACTTATGTTCATATTCTCCTATGTTTACAGCACTTGGATAACACATCTCATAATTTCTTATCACTCTTTCGAATAATTGATGATGAAATTTTTGTCTGATGAAATTTTTTATCTATGAAGCTTTGAAAACAATGTCAAAATCAAGATAGTCTTCTTCATTCCAAGCCTCAATCCATTTTTCATCTCTCTCTCTCACACACACGTCCCCTTCTTTTTCTCACATTTCTCTATTTTCCCTCTATTTTTCCCTTCTATTTTTCCCTCTCTATTTTCCCTCTACTTTCAGAATCTCTGAAAGAGGCTGACAAAGATTATTCACATACAGCATAAATAAACAATACTGCCATGATGAAGGACAGATTGAGGCTACAACAAATGATAAATTTGCTTGTTGTACTCCTTCCTGGTTTAATGAGCTATCTTCTGATCACAGGGTCTCTCTGTGGAACATTTTATACCAGGCTGCTGTACCCCCACTGGCAATGCGTCCTGATTCAGTCTTTTGCTTGGCAATGTGCCCTAGTGTGAGCACTACAGGCATGTTGCATCACAGCTTCCCATGGGATGATGTGGCAGGAGTTAAAGCAGGTATGTCAAGTCAGCTAGCATGAGAGGTAAAGACCCCCAAATATACCTTGGCAATCCACAAACATCTAGGATATGGGAGGCAAAATCTGGAAAAGGACCTAAGATAATAGCATTATGAAAACAATAGCAAGTTGAGTCAACAGCTTAAAACATAAATGAAGGAGAGGAACTATTTTTGATCCCTTAACTAATATATTAAAATATGCCATTTCACATACACTGCATTTCACATACACTGCATGCATGTTTTGGTTTTCTTTCTTCTCAGCCACAATAATAGTTATGGAATATGTTGTCGATGATTTTTGCTTCATAAATTTGCTTTCCTGATGCAATTTTTTCTCAAGAAAAAAAGAAGAAGGAGGAGGAGGAGGAGGAGAAGAAGAAGAAAATGTAAAGATCTTCCCTCAAATGAGATTCTATTTCCCTCGGGGTTTTTATTGATTTATAATTGCATTGATATTTCACATTTCTATTAAAGGCACATGTTCTAATGCTGGGTCTGACAGAGGCATCCCTTTGCATTTGACAGATCATTCACCAAATCATCCTATTATTGAGAGGGCTTGGAGTTCTGGGAAAAATCAATAGGTGTTTAGCTCCCAGGAAGCCTGGGAGGTTCAGACGTGAATGGGGCCGCTAGCAACCACTGGGATGGGCTTATTGCTGAAGACTGAAATGAGGCCAGAAGGCTGCAGATGGGGCAATTTTAGTGGTTATGTAACCACATTTTTAGGTTAATTATTCAGTCTCTTTTGCCCCTGTTTCCTTTAGGAGGGCGGCTCCTGGGAGAGCCACGTTGTCATCTCCTTGTGAATTGCTGCTTTGCTGACCACTATTTTTGTCCGAAAGAGAATGGCCTTTCAGAGAAATCCTGTTTGTTTAAGTTTCTAAGTAACAAATCCTTGGCCTCTGCTTCTCACTGCTTCGCCGTCAACTGTAGACAGTGTTCAATTATACATGGGGGTGAAGACAGGGCTTCTCTTTCAGGTATGCCTCCCCGCTATTTGCAGTAGGTGTTCTATTGTAACAATCCTGCTAGTTGCCTTTTCCCTCATCTCTGCCTGAAAATCAAATCATCTGCTCAAAAGTCAATGAAAGGTCCCAAGCTGCTAAGATAGCTAAACAAACCTGCTAACAATAATAGCCTTGCTGTGGAGGAATGCAGAAGAAATTAACTCTGTATTTTCAGAAGGCATTCTGGGAAACTGCCATGCCACATCAAAGCCCACCTGTAAAATATGCCCATTGGGCTTCTCTATCTCGGTGCCACATGGATATTTTGTGACTAGGGATAATGAGTCA
This sequence comes from Graphiurus murinus, assembly GCA_004027655.1. Taxonomy (NCBI): domain Eukaryota; kingdom Metazoa; phylum Chordata; class Mammalia; order Rodentia; family Gliridae; genus Graphiurus; species Graphiurus murinus. Next base: position 12,190 of record PVLC010002024.1, read on the forward strand.
CCTGTAAACCCAAAGTTCAGGGCCCACTCCAAAGCTCCTGGGAGTCATCCTCAGCTAAGTGCTTCACAGTCCTTGGGGCTATTGTCTATCAAGTTTCTACGCATCATAAAGGCAAAGATCTAGTCTTACTTTAAAAATGTTTTGTGATTAAGGCTTCCAAGCAGTAAACTTTACCATCCAGGAGAAAGAATAGCCTCCTGTGGGAAGTTGCCAAATTTAAAACAAAATTGACCAAGCAATCAAGCAGAGAGTTATAAATACTATTATTTTAACAGGGTTTTGAGGTGCAGCCAAATATTTTGGAATGTCCTCAGTCTGAATAAAACTAGCATATTTCTCATTTTTTCCAACTTCATGACTGAAACAAGAGATAAATGAAAAGAGGGAAAAAAGCCTACAGTTTAAAAATGTAAATTTAAGAGAAAAATCAATCTGGACAGTCATAAAAACCAGGTGGCAGGAAGAAATTGGATTCAATAATGAAAAAATGCACAATATCCACTAACAGGCACTAATTAAGGTACAGTGAAAACAGCAAAGCATTTATTTGGAGGCAGGAAGAAATCCAAGCTCACAAAATGTGTGCATGGAAGGAGATGATAAATTTCTTAGCGGAATTAGGAACCTCATGCTCCTCATCTGGAAAATGGAGATGATAGCACTGATCTTGAAGAGTTGTAAGGATTTAAAGAAACTGAGAATTGGAGAACTTAGCACAGCACTCAACTTATATGAGAAGAGAAAATTTATGTCTTCTGCTTCTGCCTCCCAACTCCCAGGACACTGGAAGAGCTGAAAATTTGCCCTGGATAGAAACATTTTAAGCAGTTTGGAGAGTGATAATTTTGCATTTAAAGAGGAAGTCAAACCAGTAATCTAGCCTAATGCTGGTTCTGCAATTCTAGCAGTATTACCTGTGAGGAGTGGCCTCACTTCTCTAGGCTTCAAGTTCTTGTCTTTAAAGCGAGACCACTGTGGTAGTAGATAAGAAATCTTCCAATTTGGATACTCCAGGAATTGCCGGGATCTACGCCTATTCAAATAAAAGTTTCTCTGTTTTGTAGCTCCTACTGATAGGCTATTTTAAAATGAGTTCTGGTATAGCCAGCATGATATTTTTCTTTCATATGAGCAGGTCTTAGAGAAGGCAAAAACAGCTTTGTTCTCATAAGACATCCAATACATGCCTGGGGAATGAATAAGTTACACTAATTGCAATGAAACAGACTGATGCTCTTAGAATAAAACCTTGGTCTAACCCCAGTGCATGGCTCCTCCTTCATTATGGCTCTACAGTCCATTACTCTAATTTTTATGGAAACATTGGAAGCACAACTCCTTAATATTGTTAAATGCAACAAGTAGAAGGTATTTAAATAACTTTTCTTCTGAACCATTTTTTATCAGTAGCTTATAAGTCCTTCATTCTACCATGAAGCTAAGAATATTTCAAAAGTAATATAACTATTTGTCTTCCAAAATGTATCTCTCCCAAAATGAATAGTAAAATAATTACAAACCATCCTTTCCCAAAATTTCCTGAGACATATAGGGGAGAGGAAAAGAACAAACCAACCAACAAAAACCCCTAAACCTATAGGTTTTGACTTAAACACCTTGTGTTACAACTACAACTGCAGTGTAGCATTTCTCTCAGACCTAGGCAAGTAGGAGAGCAACAGAGAAATTCCTTCTCCATCATCAAGACTTTCTGAACTTGAAGGTTTTTGTCAAGTACATATATCAGACCTGCAGGATATGAAAATATCTAGATTAATCTATTAGTCAATGCAATTTATTTTGAATTTGGGAATTTTTACTTAGTAGAAACAAACTTGATTTTCTCTGGAAGAGCATCCTTCTGCTTTTGATGTTTAATTGGGGGTTGGGGTAGGGTGAAGAGGAGGACAAGTATTTTCTCTACCTCCATTGGCTTTTAGTTCACTCATTGGTCAACATTCAAAGATAAATGTCTATAAAGATGAAGAAGCATGAAGGGGAGTCTCCAGCCCTCTGGCTGCAGGGTCTCTGTGCAGGACTGCTGCTCTCATGTTGCTGCTGGTGTTTGGATATCAACAGACTCAGTTGTCCTTAGGCTTCATGACAGCGGCTGGTATTTGGCTGAGCTTTTGGCATAAATTTGTTCCAATTCTTCACATGTCATAATTTTCCACTTTCATGGATGTATTTTGAATATCCATAGAAATCAGTTCTTCTATTGAGGGAATGCAGTAAACCTAGAAAAAAGCTTTTGCCAACTCCCTATTTTTTAAAGAAATCACACAGTATTTTACTAATTGAATTTCAGATGTGTTTGTTCGGCTTTCAAGCTTACACAAATATAACCAGTGACTATCCTACATCTGTTGAGGTGTAGGTTTAAAATAAATTCTCTACCTCTTGACTATGTTCCAATTATACTTCTCTGTACTTAGTTGTTCATTTTCTTTTTTGCTGTCAGAAACAAAAGAATCTTGTTACTAGATTCCTTTTCGAATGGTGCATATAAACAAAGTTTACCCAACATTTCCCTGCAACATGAAAATAATCATGAGTTTATAAATTTAGAAATAACATGGCAGAAACTTAGGCTTTTTTAATATCTAGAACTCTTCATTTTTAATAATATGAGGATTTCTTGAAAAGCAGTGTAAAATTTATTATGAATCTTTTAAGAACTAATAAAAAGAAAGAGGTAAAACAATCCTTCAGAATCCTACAAATTTAGTTATATGAGTCTAATTTCAACAGCAAGGCAGTCTGTACTTTAAATTTTACACAAGTCTTTACAGTTATGCATTATACTGATCCACAACAGCCTTTGAGACCCTTCATGATCTGATAGACAATGCTCATTTACATTAGTTTCCATTACTCCCTTACTCGCTGTTTCACTCCATGTGGTCCGAGCAGTGCATATGCATTCTTGCCTCGGCCCCTTTGTTCATGTCTGGAATTCTCTCCTCTTCTCTCTTTCTGTGTTTGACAATAATCTATCCTTCAAGAACAAGTCATATACTTCCTTATAATTTCAAGACCTAGCATAGTCCACTGCATCCACCAAATTGATGTGGGTTGCAATTAGAATGCTTTCGTTTCATTAATGTGTAACTATGAGGCAGTCTTATCACATGTTTATTTTCTTTAATTTTGAATAGATTTTATGTGTTCTACCATGTACATTGTTTTATAATATTATCATAAGAGTCTTACTTCATATCTTTTAACATTTGTTTTTATATTTAAGTGCTCTTATGTTGAGTGTATATGTTACAACTGTTATGTTCTTTGATAAATTAACCCCTTCATGTAATCACTGTCTTTGTCTATTTTTGCAGGGTTTTTTGTTTTTATTTTGGTCCTGGGGATTGAACCCAGAGGTACTCTGCATCCAAGTTATATCCCCAGTCCAATTTTATTTCTTATTTGGAAACAGGGTCTCACTAAATTGCAGAGGATGGCTTTGAACCTGTGATTTTCCTGTCTCAGCCTCCCAAGTACTGGCATTACAAGTGTGTGCCACCATGCTCAACTGTTTGTTTTTTGTTTTTTTAATTAGAGGCAATTTTCTAAGTATCAAATACTTCTGTTCTCTTTTGGTTTCTATTTACATGGAATATATTTTCCATGTATGTTTTGTGTATACTTACAGCTGAAGTGAATCTCTGATAGCATGTAGCCGAGTCTTGTGTTTTTTATCTATGTAGTCAATCTGTGTCATTTGATTGGATCTTTAGTCTATATTCAAAGTAATCATTTCTAGGTAAAAATTTACTATTGTCATTTGTTTTAGTCTTTCTCTCTTTCTTTCATTCGTTCGTTCATTCTTTCTTTCTTTCTTCCTCTCTTGTTCTTGCTTGGTTATTTGATAATTCCCCATAGTGGTATGCCTTGATTTTTTTGTTTCTCTCTCTCTCTCTCTCTCTCTCTCTCTCTCTCTCTCTCTCTCTCTCTCTCTCTCTCTCTCTCTCTTTTTCTTCTTTTGTGATACTGGAAATGAAATCCAAAGGCATTCTACCTCTGATCTACATCCCCAGCCCTATTTTACTTTATTTTATTTTATTTTAAAAACAGGAGTCTCGCTAGATTGTTGATAGTCTCATTAAGTTGGCTGGCTTCAAACCTGAAATTCTCCCATTGCAGCCTCCCAAGTACTGGGATTATAGGCATGCATAACTATGCCCAGCTGATTTTTTGTTTCCCCCTTTCATGTATCTACCATAAGTTTAACTTTGTAGTTAATGTAGGGCTTGTATTTATTTTAACAGTTTATTTTATGCTGATAGCAACTTTTATTGCATGCAAAGACTCTGTATTTTACTCCCACATTTTAAGTTTTTGATGCCATATTTACTTTTTTATATTTTGTATCCATCAACAAATTATTTTATCTATTACTATCTTTAACAATTTTATATTTAAACCTTTATGCTAGACTAAAAGTGATTTATAAACCACCATTACACTATTAGATTATTCTGATTTGTATACTGACTCTTACCTGTGAGTTTTATACTTTAATATTTTTCATGTTGTTAATTAGTATCTAATTCCAGCTTAAAGACTCCCTTTAGCATTTGTTGTGAAGCAGATCTGGTGGCTATGAATTCTCCCAGATTTTCTTTGTAAAAGTTTTTATCTCTTCTTCACTTCTGAAGGTCAGATTTGCAAGTAAAGTAGTCTTGGCTGGACATTTTTGTTTTGTTTTGTTGTTATTTATTATTGGTGTATTGTAATCATATATTTTTGATAGGTACAAACTATTAAAGGCATACATGCACACATCTCTCATTTAACCCTTCCCCAATTCCTATACCATTCCCTCCTCTCATGTTCAGTTTAGTGATTGACTTTGATATGTTTGTAAAAGTACATCATGTGCATTAGGGTGTTTGTTTTGTTTCCTTCAGCACTTTGAATATATCATCCCACTCTGACCTGGCCTATCATATTTCTGCTTAGAAATCTGACGATGGTCTAATGAGGTCTCTTTGTATGTGCTATTTTTTCTTGCTAATTTTTAAAATTCTCATTGTCTTTGATTTTTAACAATGTGATTATAATGTGTCTCATTGAAGTCTTCTTTGGATTGAACCTGCTTGGGTACTTTTGAGATTTAGGTGCCTGAATGAGTTATGAAACTTCTCTATTGGACCACCAAACTTTTGCAAAAGTACTCTCATCTATAGGTGGCTGTTATAATCAGTGCACTATGAAGAAGGGATGATAGGAAACTTATTTAACCATCATGCTAATGCCACTCTTATTCATGGATTTTTAAAATCCATATCAAGTTCCTCAAATGCATATGAATTATCAAAATAACTATACATTGATATTCAAATAGAATTTCTTCATGAATAAACATGTTTAGAGAACTGGATATCATTGTTTCTATACCATCATTTCCCAAAGTGTTTTCTTTGGACCATTGGTTCTGTAGAATATCCCTCAATCTAATGAAGATAAATTCAATCTCATGATCAAATATTTGGGTAAAATCAGCTATATATAATTAAATATATTTCTGTATTTTAAGTCTATAATATACCTATAAATAAGGTCAATTTTCAAGAAAGAATGTAGTATACAATCTTTCTCAATTTATTGAACTTATTTGGCTGCACTACCCTTTCTCTACTGCCTCTTCCTCCCACTAAGAACCATCTTCAAAGACTACAGTTCAATGGACACACCTTTAGGAAAAAATGCTCTATACAAGTCTCTGCAAATTAGAAATCTATTGTACAAAAACTGAGAAATGCACAAAAGTGGTTGAATTTTTTCAAATATGTGAGTTTTTAGTATTAGCAATGTCTGGATTTGTATTACTTTCTCATCTACACTGATTGCAAAGCAAATCACAGACACATATAAGAAACATTAAGGGCAAGTTCATTCCTGAGTCTATTGATTAATTGTTATTTCATATTGTTTTAACTTTTGATATTTAATATATCGAGTAAATATATCTTAAATTTTTTTCATTTAACCTTGATCACTTGAGAAAACAAGCCTATCAATATGATCGGTCCTGTGGACAATGAAGTAAGACTATATCTTGTTATAGTAGTGATTGTTTATTGAGCACTGCCATGAACTAGACCCTTCTTAAATGTATTGATTCATTTGATGCTTATGAAACCCTAAAAATAGATGCTATTATAGTGTTCTTTTACAAACTGAGAGATACAAGAAAGTTAAACAATTTTTGCCAAGGTCACCCAATTCAGAATTTAATGTAGTTGAATTTGATTTCATATAGTCATTTCCATAGTTTGTGCTTCTATCACTTCAAACTACCTTTCAAGACGTACATACGGAAATATAGACTTTCTGAATTTTTTTCTTGCTACATAAAATAGATGTAATAATTCAAGTATATAAATTTCTTCTATAACTGCAGAGTGAAGGTAATAACTCTTGTTCTCACCTTGATAATAGTGAAATAGTAGAACCCTGAAGCTCGAAGTACTTTTCTCCTTACATTAAAATCAACTCAGGCATCTAACCCACCTTGATCCAATGAAAAATCATACAGAAAATCTAGCAGGAGGTATCTGTTTTATTTTATGAGACTTAATAGAAATAAAAATATTATATTTTAAGGAAAGGGGTATGTGGCTGATTTCTTTCTCTTCGCTCAGCATAAGTGATATATCCTAAAGGAGTGTTTTCACTGAGAACATGGATATGCCGCTTAAATATCATAGATCTAAACTAAAATAGGGAGAAAAAACTTGGATGAAAAGTGGCAGTTAACCTGAAAATTACTGATCTCTAAGACATACCCTTTAATCACTTCTGAGAAGGGAATTTCAAATGAGGAAAATTTATTAGTGAATTATTTTTAGCTTTAATGTGAACCCTAATGGTTTTCAGGGAAGTCTTTATTTAACAATGTGATATATATTATTATCACATCTATGGATGAAGTTCTTTCACAGACCATATTGGAATTATAATTCTCAATAGATGTGTTCTATTTAATTAGGTCAATCTCTTATACATGGATAATTTCACATTTTGGTGACTATGAAGCCTTAACAATAACACAAAGAGTATCCAAATCAAGTAAAATAGGACTCAGAAGTTACAAGTTCTCTCTGAAGTGTATGCAATGACATTATCTAACATTTTTCTTTTTGACAATATACTTGAAATCCAGTTAAGCAACAATTTTTTTTTCTCTATATTTTATAGAAAGAAGATTTGAAAGCAAAATGAGATGACTTCGTTAAGGTCAAGCTGACAGTTCACATTGATATCCTATGTAATGCTTTTCTTTTTCCTTTAAGGTCTATTTCTTCAATTGACAAATGAGAAATAAGCAGGGAAGTATTTGGAGTGCTTCTTTTTCCACAATTTAGCAATATCATTAATGATTTATATACCTACTTGTTTTACTTATATTCCTCTGCCTTAGATAAAGAACTTAAGAATGTTATTAAAACAATAATTAAAACATCAGAGTGGCAGGGAGCTAAAATCGGAGGCCCACTGAAGCTACTGTTGCCCCTTTGAAAGTGGTCTCTGGAACTAGGAAACCAGACAAAGGCCACTGGAATTAGCAGCATACTAATCATAAAATCTGCTTGTCAACAGCCCTTACCTGAGGTGGAACAGCAATGAAACACTTTGTCTCATTTCTATCTTCCAAGTTTTGTGTGCTCTTTTATTTGACAAAATCTAACTTTCAACCAGAACCCTTGCAACACTGAAGTCTAGGCAATTTTTTAAACATCACAACTTCTGCAGTTACAGAGAAGCACAGCAAAGGGAGAATGGAATGCCATACAATACCAAACATTAAAGAATGTTTTTAGCTATGATTAGCTTTAAATTAATTTTTATCAATTCTGAAGCAATATACCTCTATTATATATCATTATAAGAAAGTTGATCTGCTAATGTGCAAAGAGAAACAAACAAAAGGATAATCAAATGATGAAGACTAGAAGAGATATTTTATAATTTACCATGTGCAGATAATTTACAAAATTAAACTATTTTAGGTCAAGAATAGTTTATATTGAAAATTGTCCTGTTAAGAAGTTCTCTTTTTGTAGAGAAATAGAAAAAAAAAATTGTGAGACTAAAATGCATTAGTCGATGCCACCTAGAGTTCTGTCTACCTCAGCTAAGGACAACTGCTACACAGAGGGTCACCCTTCATCGTGAGTAGGCCAGTGTTTTCACAGGAGGACAGAGAGCAGTAAAGAGTCAAGAACATGTGCAAAACCGTAACTTGTCAGTTGTGAGCTGAGTGGAAGTCTTTACGGCAACCAAGACCCTAGGCTAGACTCATTCCAGGTGGATATAGCAGGATTTGTATAGGGTAAAAGGCCCTAAAGATTAATCAAGTTGCAAGACAAGAAAAAAGAAGTCACAAGGCTTTTTAAAAAAAAGAGGGAAATGGTCTGATTGCAGCATGAGGTAGACACTTCTGAGTACCTACTATGTGCCAAGCACTATTCCAGCTGCTGATAGCAAAGGCGGGAATCAGAGTTCCAGAAGAACATACTCGCACACACAATAGTATTCAGGAACCAGAATTCTCAGTACAAAGCAGACCATGACAAAATTATTTCAATCAAGTGTCCATTACTCTACTTTTGTCTTAAGGTGTCAAATGAGTCTGCTGACCTGAGATCAGGACTTAAAAAGCTGCCCAGAGCAGCCCAGAGGTCTGCACATGTTCTGTGATCACCAGAAAGCTCAAGTGTTTATTCGTAGTAATAATATGTTCCTGGGGACCAGCTCCAAAATGTCTACAAAATAAAATTTGGCCTGTGATATTTATGGTTCATGATATATTTTGCTGTCAGCTCAAAGATTGCACATGTCATTTGCCAACAACTTGCTTATTTGATTTATAGAATAATTAATTGTATATAAGATAAGCAGTGCACAGCAGACTGGCAGCTATAATTAATAGTTCCTTGCAGTAAAGAAATCCTTATGAAATTGTGAATGTGAGTTCACAGACCACAAAAACAGTGTCTCTCAACTTGTTTGACATCCCATTCTTTAGGTGTGGGATGAGGGCCCTCTGTAGTCATTTAGTGCCTTGTAATTTACAAAGTGATGTCTGACATATGCTATTTGTTTGGGCCATCACAACACCCCAACAATGAACACAAAACAGGCACTGTTTCCTGGGCTGAAGAAATAAAACAGTGAGAGGGTAAGTGACAAGTCCACACAGTAAGTGTCAGAGCTGAAGGAAACCCAAGTACGGGACTCCCAAGTCTGCTGCCACACACTGTAGGATGTTAGGAAGAGTACAGCCTTGAAGTACCTGGATTTACATGCTGCCTCTTCCATACATGGCCTAGGAAAAAAAAAAAAAACTCTGGGAGTCTGTGTTTGTGGAAGTCTGCATGAGAAGGCCCCTCTTTCCTGGTTCCTGGAACACAGGAGGTACCTGAAGTTTTAGCCTCTGGCAGCTTCCTACCTTTGGGCTCTCTTCCCAGCCTGACTCACTGTTCTTTTCCACTACCCACAGCTGCTAGGCTTAGCTGGGTACTTAGTTCACCACAGGCTCTCCATAATTCTACTTATATCAAGGGGAGATCAGACAGCCTTAAAGATGTGTGTCATTTTCAATTCTTCAATAAAACCCTTTGGAAATTAAACAAGCAGCCCCACTAAATTAAAAATAAAAAAGACTTTCAAATAAAACAATACCCAATATTTGAGCCAGGTTCATGCTTTTCCTATGATAACAAGTGCCCCAACTAAACATGGGCACATATACAAGTCACAGAATCATCATCAGTACATAGCTGGTAGACACATTCATGTCTGTGCCTCCAAAGTGCTTAGAACCTAGGGAAATACATATATAATAACGTACATGAATCCTTAGTTATATTTTGCTTATCTGAGTGTAAAAGCATAGCATCTTCACCTGACAACTTTAACTCACTGCTAAAGATTATACTTAATATTCTCTGTTTCCTTACGAATGAGGCAACTGTTATAATACTTTGTGTTCCAAATACCAATAGTGATTTTCTTATTACTGGATAGAAGACCCGCCAACTACAGCAACCATTGTTTTCCCTGGCATCACTTTAGGTTGCAAGTTGCAAGACCTTCATTGAAATCTCCATTTCTCACTGTTCCCATCTCTTGAGCACTTCCTACCTAAATCTTTTTAGGGTGGGTGTATGTGCGTGCACATGCATGTCCAAAGGAATGGAAAGAGAGGTTAATAACATTGAGGAATATTTACTATAAAACCTAACATGGAGTGCAGTTCATGAAAGGGTCAAATAGCATGATTTATTGCTCTCTTTGAGCACATTTTCATTACCATCAATAATACTTTTTGGAGCACAGTATCCAAGTATGTGATTTCCTCTCTCGGCTACGGACTGTGACTGCAGACTCAACCACAGAACAGTTTTCCAAGGTAAATTCAGATTATATGCTCAATAACTAGTTCATTTTTCATCAGGGATCCACAAGAATCCATTTTTCAGATTACCCCTCTGCAGTCTGCAAAGTGTGGTTTGTGCTCATCAGTTTAATTGAAAGCAAAACTGAAATGAGGCCAATCAGAATAGCTCTACTCCTGATCTGTCCTGTATGAAACTATGAACAAAGTCACCCAGACAGTCATTTGTTTGTGATGATGTGCCCTATACAAATAGGTTGAGTATATGCTTCCCAGATGTTTCTAGACTTACTTTATTTATTTTAGATTGAGTGTATAAAATTTATAATTTAAAAGAGAAATAGGGTAGGGGTGTAAAATACACGAGTTACTTGCTCTGAAGCAATTAGAGTGGATATTATTTTAACAAACACATAACCCCAGTTAATGGTCCCAGGGAGTGTTGACAGAATTACAAAAAAGACAGAGTAAATGATCCTCATGGAACTCACTGCCTAGATGGGGAGACAGGAGCATGCAGTGACAATGAGGGAGGAATCACAGGAAGCTGGGGACACAAGAGAGAGAGGTACAGGGGAGCACCTCTGAAAAGGTGACAGTATTCCTGAGACTGAATGATGATTGGGAGTAAGGCAGAGTTGATGGGGAGTGAAGGGAAGAACATTTGGGAGAGGACAGAAAACCAATGACAGCATTCTTGGTTAGGGAGTAGGACATAGTCCAGGACAACTCTATGCTGGTTCTGGTGCTGCAGGAGGGAAAACTGTGAGTTCTAAGGTCAGGCCAGATCTTCACAGGCTATACTTGGCCTGCTCAAGAGAAACCGCCAGAAGGATCCCCACAGAAGACATGCTCCAGCTCACTGTGCAAGGAGGATGAAGGAGGATGAGTGGTCGGCAGGGATGCAGTCAGAGGCTGTGGCAGCCATCTCCACCATTCAAGGGCTTAGGTCTAGGCAGTCAAGAGTGTGGCGGGCACACTTGGAAAGTGTATATAGACCAATGGTGACTCAAAAAGCAAGATCTGCTTTGAAGTTTGATCTTGACCTCAGGAGAATGCTTCCGTCTCCCCTGGCATCGCATGGTGTTATAATAACTAGTCTGCGCAGGAGGAAATTTAAGGTTTCGAAGTGAATCCAGAATTACATATTTTGTGCTTTTGTTTTTATTGCAATGAAATCAATAACAAAAGTCTAGAAAGGACACTCTCTGACTTCCTTAGGATAAATAACCAAGAAAGCTGCCTCAGTGCTTTCACTATTTACTATTGGAGATATTACAAATGTCATTTTCACTTGTTAGTATTATGCATCAAAGACACACAGCTTTTATTAGGGCTAGTATTAAAAGAAACAAAAGCAGGAGTGGTGATGGTAGTAGTCACGGAAAAGCTTCCAAATGAGCCACTGACAATCAACCTATGGAGTGTTCTCTGTGAATTAAGCACCAGCGTCACAGGAGATAGAGCTACTGAGCTGCAGGCCCTCTACCCCCCACAAAAGGAAGAATAAAATATTCTTCCCAACATAAAATGCTCATCTACTATTTTGTTCTTAAAAGTTGCTCCTTGGATTCATGTAAAAAAAAAAGTTACAAAAGACAGATTGCGTTTCATCTTCCTTTTTTTGGCCCAGATGTTACTAAATGTTCACATGTACACAGCTTTGCTATGTACAGGATAGAAGCGGTTTGGGATTTTTTTTTTGTCCAGATAAGTTTGTATTTCACCTTCTACCAAGTATTTCTTCTTAAATATGTAATCACATCACACTGTTTTATTTTCTCTGCACGAAGTTTTATGGCATAGTAAATGGATTATAACTGTTTGTTGTAGAGAAATGTCAATGACATTTTTTTCTTCCTCATCTAAATTATGTTCCATATTTTTTGCCCAACTCAGAATAAACATAGAACTTAAACTTGTTAATCCTTCATGCTGAGCAAAAGTGCAAAAGTTCCCTATATACGTGTGTGTGTGTGTGTGTGTGTGTGTGTGTGTGTATGTGTTTATGATGCTGGGGGTTGGGGGCTGATGGTTAGTGTGAGGAAAAAATAAGGATGAGTTCAGAACTTAAAATTATAGGGATAAAGGCCTTCCAATTATTACATTGATAATCCTTGTGCTGCTTATCAGGCTTCCTTTTAACATTTCAGTTAAAAATAATATATATCAGCCCTCATCTTTCACTGCACTTCAATAAAACCATCTCACATACTCCTTGCTTGCTTGCTGTGTACAATTAATAGTGCTGTGGGCTAAGGGACAGTTAAAGAAGAGACACTCCATTCTCTCAAAGCCCTTATAGTCCCTGAAGACAGTGTAGGATAATTATAGCTGTTTATAAAGAAAGCAAGGTAGAGTACCTGAGAGAACTGAAACAATAGCTCAGTGGAAAGATCACACACAGAGAGGAGTCATGATCCATTTCAGGAAACTGGGAATGCCTCATGAAGGAGGTGACTCTGGACAAATCTTGAGGATGGGTAAATATTCTATGAACAGAATGCAGATATTTCAGGTATTTCTTTTCTTTTTTTTTTTTCTCTTTTCTCCTCTCTCTCTCTCTCTCTCTCTCTCTCTCTCTCTCTCTCTCTCTCTCTCTCTGTACTAGGGATTGGACCTAGCAGTATTTTACCCCTGAGCTATACCCCAGCCTTTTTCATTTTTTATTTTCCATTTTGAAACATGGTCTCATGGAGTTGCTAAAGGCCTAGTCACATTGCTGAGGATAATATCAGACCTGCGATCCTTCTGTTCCAGCCTCGCAAACACTAGGCTTACGGGTATATGCCACCACACCTGGCTGGGAATGCATATATTTCATAAGAAGTAAAAGGACAGCGCCAAGGTGGTTTGGATGAGTGTCTCCCAAAGTTCCATGTGTTAAGAGCTTGGTCTCCAGAGTGGTGCTATTGGGAGGTGATGTGGGACCTAGTGGGAGGTCCTGAGGTCACTGGGACATGCCCTCAAGGGAACTGTGGGACCCTGGCCTCTCCCTCTTCTTGTCTCTGCTTCCTGCCCCTAGCACTTTGCTCTACTATGTACCTCCTACCATTACTTTTGGCATTCCCACCAGAGGTCCAAAGCAATGAATGAGTCTACCCAATCTCAGACTGGAATCTCCAGAACTATGAGCTAAATAAACCTTATGAGTTATCTTATGAGTTAATTATTTCAAGTACTATGTTGTAGTAATAGAAAGATGACTAATACACAAAGTTACTGAAAAAAAGTATACTGTATTGCAAATGCACCAAACAAGCACATTTTGCGGGATTATCACTTAGAATACAGTGTGTAGAAGCCTAGAAAGCAGAATTGGGCCTCAGTGTGAAGTTCACAATCAGAAGGACACATATAAGATAGTAACAGAGAGTCAGTGAAAGTTTTGGGTAAGAAAATGATTATCAAAACTATGGGAATTTTATACTATTTACTTAATCATTGGTACTAGGGGTTGAACTCAGGAGCATTCTACCTCCGAGCTATACTCCAAGTCTTTTTTAGTTTTTGTTTTGAAACAAGGTCTCATTAAGTTGCTGAGACTGCCCTTGAATCTGCGATACTCTTGTCTCAACCTCCCAACTGGGATTACAGTTGTGTACCATGATACCTGACCAAAAATACGTTTTAAGAAACATTTATCTGTCAGTTATGTATTTGAAGAAATAACACCTGAAGGGACATAATTAAGACTAGAGAAGGAAAGGTAGATACATGTTTATACTTTCCGTGCCATGGTTATTGAATCATTTTATTGTGATTGGCAAAACTACTTTTTCAAGTGTGGAAAGAAAGTCGTTCCTTCAAGTGATAGTCCACCATGGAGGGTTTCAGATACTGATGAATTATTCGATGCTGATAAATTTCCTGCAAGGGCCACCTCACTCTTAATAACTCAAGTGTCTATCCTGAAAACAAAAATGCTTATAAACAAAATCTTATCAACTAAATGGGAACCAGAGTGAAATGGGAGGGAACTATAGAATATGGAAAGACAGAAAATTAATGAGAATTAAGAGTTAAGAGGATTTTCCTTTAGTGAGGTATTTAGGTGATAGAAAGAAGACCCTGTGGCCTAGAAATCAACATTTAACTCAAGGTTATATTGATAAGAAAGGCAGGAAGGGAAACACAATAAGAACTCTGCTTGGAAGCACATAAAATAATGTATTCAATAAAAATGTATTGAATACATATGTAACACTGTGCTAGGCACTGAGGACAGACAAGCAATGATTGTTAGGATTCTTTAAGAGCACACTGTGGAGTGTGAAGAATGGTAAACACAGAGGGGAGGAAGAGCACCTGAAGCATATTTAAGTGCTACGATAGTCAAAACAGTTGAGCAACACTGGCCTGGAAGTACATATATTTTAGGTGAAGTCAACTTCTCCCCACCATTAGTCTGAACTTCCTGTTGCTTCCCCTCCTTTCCCTTCCAAGCCACTTGTATCTCTACTTAACACATAAACATTGGGCTTTGAACTCTAGATAGTGTCAGACATGTCACTTTCCTAAATGGATTTTAAGCTTCTTAAAAATACAGATATAGCCTTATTCATTTGCAAGTGAGCATTCAATTAAATATTTTGAAATCAAATTAAAATTTCTAAAACTGAAATATATAAGGATAACTAAACCATTCCTATATATAGTATGGATGATGACTTATGCCTTCTATTAAAAATGAGTTTAGAGCCGGGCGTGGTGGCGCACGCTTGTAATTCCAGCATTCGGGAGGCTGAGACTAGAGGATCCGGGTTCGCGGCCAGCCTCAGCTACCTAGTGAGGCACTCTGCAACTTAGTGAGACTCGGTTTCAAAATAAAGAATAAAAAATAGGGCTGGGGGTATAGCTCGGAGGTAGAATGCCCCTGAGTTCAATCCCTAGTACTGCAAAAAAAAAAAAAAAAATGAGTTTAGAAAAGCCATAATACTATTTCTTATAAAAAGTATGGCATGTGATTTACTATGCCTGGTAACAGCTGTTGCTCATCAACGATAACTTCAAAGTCAGTGATAACATAATTCAGCAGACATGGTGGTTCTCAACCTACGCACCATGCCATCTGGGCTTCAGTACAGCACTGCTTCCTGCTCCCACAAATATGCTCTGTTTTGTTTTGTGAAACTTGAATTAGATTAAATGAGCATTGACCAAAGCATCTAATTCCTCCCAAGACAATGTCTAGAGGTTAAATTTTGAACACTGTGTACATGTGTGTGTGTGTGTGTGTGTGTGTGTGTGTGTGTGTTATGATCATTACACAAGCACAAGATCAGCCCCTTCTGGAAGAGACAAATTGGGCATGACAAAGACATTTTTCTTGTCTTTCAGAGGTCCCTGTCTTTCTTTTCTGATGCCATTTGACCCTGGTTTAATTCTATCTTGTTATGATTGACTTCTTCCACTAGCAAATATGGAGTTACTTGAAGGAGAATATATTTTACTCATTTTTTCATACATAACATTTACCTATCACAGTTTCTATCACAGAACAAGAGTCAAAAAACATTTCTTGTATTAGTAACTAAATAAAAGGAAGAACCCTGAATAGAGAAAGCAGAACATTAGCATGAGTAGCTCTCTAACTCCAAGAACCCCCCCTTGCTTCCCATAGAGAGGAAGCACATTTCATGCCATGCCCACAGGTACAGTAACTTGAATAGGTTCTTGATTAGATAGCAACACCCAGAAGAAAAATTATTAAACACACAAGTTAAAATGAAACAAATGTTATTTGATTAAGCTTCATTACTTTATATAAAATTGAGGTTATAAATTGCACTTAATGGCTCTAAAACCTTTAGAAGTTCTAGTAGACTTCTGAGGCCAAAACTAGGTGAGATTAGGTCAGGTACCTACTGGAAGTACAAAAATACCTCAACAATCAAGGTAAATAATATTTAAGTAAATAACTTTTAAAACCAAAATTAATTCCAAAAACTATAATGTACACAATATCATAATTATAAATAAAACAGACCCATGAGGGCTGGGTTCTGAAAATATTACATGAGAATTATTATAGAATAAGTAGTATCATATAAAAATACTGTAAGAAGCCAGGTGTGGTGGCGCACGCTTGTAATCCCAGCATTCGGGAGGCTGAGACCGGAGGATCCGGGTTCACGGCCAGCCTCAGCTACCTAGTGAGGCACTCTGCAACTTAGTGAGACTTGGTTTCAAAATAAAGAATAAAAAAATAGGGCTGGGGGTATAGCTCAGAGGTAGAATGCCACTGAGTTCAATCCCCAGTACCGCAAAAAAAAAAAAAAATACTGTAAGAACCCACAGGCTTTGGTGCAGTAGATTTGAAACTGTAACTAGATAAACACATACATGTGATTCTTTATAAAAGGAAATAGTGCAACACCAAAGACTGTTGTGGATTATTTTCCATAAGAAGCAGCAAATAATTTTTCATTCTTAGATTTTAGTCAGTGGTCAAAGTGCCTAATGTATTAGCAAAAAAAAAAAAAAAAGATAATGTAACAGGATAGAGTTCTAAAAAATATATGTCTGTTTAAAGAGATGTGTTTTCATGTAACTATTCAGTCTGTTCTCATTTCTTGAGTGTCTAGCACTGTGCAGAACACTGAGTCTAATACTCTGGCCAGCCTGGAGCAGCCATTCCTGTGAGCAGACACTGTGACAGAACTCTGAGAAAGATACAAGAGAATGAGCTAGGGTTACCATGGAGAAGGTATGACATTTCCCTGGGGACAAGATGAGGAGAGAAGCTGAAGAAAACTTCATGTCAGTGAAATGTCACATTAGTTAACATACATCTTTCACTTTTTTCTTCCTTAACAGCTCGTTATTATATCCCATGCTTTAAAATTCCAAATAATTCTGATGAAGCACTTTTATTTCAAGGTAATTTCCTCAAAGAAACATTAAGGGATGTCTATAAGAATTTCTCTCCATGGACGTTCATCATAGTATTTATCATAATACATAAAAGTAAAGGAATCAATCTACCTAGCTAATAACATGGCAATGTTCAGATATATACGCTGTAATAATAAAAGACTTACAGTGATTAAAAACACATTGATAAGAAGTCAGAAATGTCATGGAATGGTGTACACACCTGCTCCTCAAAGTGTGTTCCCTGGAGCAGCAGCATGGGTATTTTCTGGGAACCTGTCAGGCAGGCAACATCTCAGGACCCAGCTAGATCCACCAAATCTGCACATGCATATTCACAAAGGTCCCCAAATGCAATGTACAGTATCATTTGAGAAGCACTGCGTATACTATAAACAAAAGAAAAGTATGGATATTATGATTTCATTTTTTACTCCCCCCAAAATGGCTAGATAAACCAGGTGTGGTAGTGCATGTCTGTTCTCCCAGTACTTGGGAGGCTGCAACAGGAGGATATCAGATTTGAGACCAGCCTTAGCAATTGAGCAAGAAGATCCTGTTTCAAAATAAAAAATAAAAATACTGAAGGTGTAGCCCAGAGACTGAATGCCCCTGGGTTAAAAAACAAAGCAAAAAAGAATGACTAGATGAATAGGTGAAAGAGTAGGTGGGTTATACATAAATGTGGATATAGTGATTATGTTTGAGGACTGTGCTTTTTATTTTCTCCTTTTCTTCATATTTTCTAAGGTTCAACAACAGATGTGTATTACTTTTGTTAGAAAAAATATGATTCATAAACATATTTTTTTCTTTTAAAGTGATTATTCATGAAAAGTGAATTGTTCTTCTATAAGATAAAATTCAGATCAATTACACATTGAAAATTGTTAAAAGATAATTTCACAGGAGGAGGTTCTATAACTATATATTTAACTTGAAATATTAAAACATTGTTTCCATAAGAATATTTGTATCTTTCTATCCCAGTATCTTGCTCTTCTGCCTACTAAACATATGAATATGTATGTAGAGCAGGCCTCACCCATCAGCAGGTTATACACTCCCTCAAACAGTTCTTTGTTTCTTTGGAACTTTAATCCTTCTCCCCTAATGTCATTCTAAAACTGCTATGATGCACATAATTTCTACTTCTTTATTTTGTTTTAGGTTTTAAAAAGCCTTCTTTCTGAAGACAGGTATAATTAGCATACCAGCTGTGATTAGTAGGGCTTCCATGTTGGGGCCGTTTTGAATCCCATCTCCTCCCTTAGGGAACTATGAGATTAAGGTGCACTGGAGGTATTAGGTTTGTAGCCAAGGCAAGAGAGAGGAAAAGATCTTCCCAGGAGAGTTCTTTGGGTGGCCCTAGAACTGAACATGCTGAAGCAGACTTAACACAGCGAGATGGAAGGTATCAGGAAAATAAGAAGCGCCTACCTCCAAAACTGACCTATTGCAGTCTGTGCATTCCAAGACATTTAAAAAATACAAGTAAAGTCCCATTCCAAGGCAAACCATCTCAATGTAACTAATGAATCAGTGATGTAACTAATGAATGTAGCTAATGAATCAGTGTGCATGACCTGAAAGAAGTCACTTCCTCATTTCATTTCACTTTGCTCATCTCATTCCTTGGGTTTTACAGAACAAGTAGAGCAATGAGAGACTTGTCCCTCTAGTAGCCTGATTAGAGAAAACCTCACCCAGCCAGGCATGGTGGCTCATGGCTATAATCCCAGTACTTGGGAGGCTGCGGCAGGAGGATCACAGGTTCGAGTTCGAGGCCAGCTTCAGCAATTTAGCAAGACCCTTAACAACATAATAAGACCCTGTTTCAAAACAAAATAAAATAGGGTTGGGAGTTTATCTCAGAGGTAGGATGTCCCTGGGTTCAATCCTCATTACCACAAACAAACAACCACTACAACAACAAACCCCCCCACCCTGCTGGACATCTGTGCTCTTCTGTAGCAGTGACTTTGAGCCAAAGTAATGGGAGATATGTGGCCAAGAGGAGGCTGCTTTGGGGGGGGGGGGTCCTTTTTATATATCATTTCATTTACTCCTCAAATCAGACATACAGTGCATGTGAGCTGGCTAAGATTTAGTGAGGCTCATAGTTTCCCTAAGTTTGTGGAACTCATGTGTGGCAGAATGAGGACAGCAAGGGAGCAGGAACCACAGTCCTCACAGAACCTCTCCCAGCCTCTTTGACATAGGAGAGAGTCAACAAGTGTGTACATGTTTACAACAGTAGATAGCATGCAAGGCTTTTAGTGCCCAAGTCAATCCACTATTTTAATTGCCATGGAATTGGAGTGAGGACATAGAAAGCCTTTGCACGACTCCACTAAGCAGGAAGCACAGCTTTAAAGAGCAGCTGAAGCTGCCCAAAGAACAAGGATTCAGCATGTGACGTGTGCAAAATCACCATGTGAGAATTGCTCCCAATCAACACTTCTTGGAGGTTAATTTATGGTCTAAGTAACTTGTTCTGAGACACAAAAAGGAAAGTTTGCAAAAAAAATTAAAAGATAAAATTTGTTCTTGCTAAAGAGGGTTTCCATAAAACACTTATTATTTCAGTTTCCTAAGTATACACTAAAATTCTATTATGTGCCAGATGGTAGTAGGCACAGAAAAATATGACATAAGACATCCTTCTATTCAAAAGTATTAAACTTGCCTTTTAATAAAAAAGATTTACATTTTCCTTTTCCAATTTTATTTCTTTCTCTAAATTTGTAAAACTCTTGATCATTTGTCTGAAAGGGCTACCTCACACCTTCTCTCTCACTAACCCACTTTCTAATAGAATTATACATGATATAAAATACATTGATGCCTTTAATTCCTTATTAATCAATATTTACTTTGCAACTAAGTGCTATGAGCCCAGCTTTGTTAAAATGCAGATGTGTGATTCACAGGTGCCTTGAATACCTGCAAAGCACCAAGGTGCTAGTCAGTGTATTTTTAATATACCTATACTTAATAGCAAAACAAGATTTATTTAAAAATCCTACCAAAGTACAATGTAGTACCTATTTTTCAAGTTAAAGATGGACTTTTTGAGATATAGTTTGATGAGTATGATAGACACACACACTTATGTAAATTCACATTCCTAGCTTGTATAAACCTTCCCATCAGCCCTCCTGCCCATCCCAATCAATTTCTAACCTCATACTCATTCTCAAGAGACATTATATTTATCAATTTATATTTTCTTTACCTATTCTAGAACTTTATGTAAATAGAATCATACAGTAGATACTCTTTGTATATTGCTTTTTTCTCAGCACTACATTTATTGAGATTCATTTATGAGTTTGCCTATAGCAGTGGTTGTATGATATCCCATCATATAAACAGAGCACTATGTGTTAGGCATTCTTC
>PVLC010002024.1:32972-68952 GCA_004027655.1 Graphiurus murinus
GGTACTGGGGATTGAACTCAGAGGCATTCTACCTCCGAGCTATACCCCCAGCCCTATTTTTTTATTCTTTATTTTGAAACCGAGTCTCACTAAGTTGCAGAGTGCCTCACTAGGTAGCTGAGGCTGGCCGCGAACCCGGATCCTCCGGTCTCAGCCTCCCGAATGCTGGGATTACAAGCATGCGCCACCACGCCCGGCTAGGCATTCTTCTATTGATAAATATGTGGGCTACTTTTTATTGTTGGCTACTATGAATGAACATGCTAGGAATATGCTTACTGCAGCTTTATATCAAGCTTTGAAATAGCATAAACGAGACTGTAAATTTTTTTAAATATTATTTTGGCTGTTTTTAAGTCTATATAAATTTTAAAATCAGATTACTAGTTTCTACCAAAAAAGTAGGGGAAAGCTATGAGAATTCTGGTTGTAGTAGCATGGAATTTGTAGAACACCTTCAAGAGAATTTACATCTTAATACTGAGTTTTCCAATTAATGGATATGGTGTATCTTCCAATTCACTTTATGAATTTCTTCATTTTCTTTAGTAGCATCCTGTAGGTTTCAAAGCTATGATTTTGCATGTGTTTTTTAAAATTCTTTCCTAAGTAGTTTGTTTTTGAAACAACCATGCATGACATAACAAAAAAATTTCCAATTGTTTAAAGATGATTTGTAAAAATTCTATTGTTTTTTTAATATATTGACTTGTTTATTTTTCTTATATCTGATAAAATTCCCAGTTGAAGCTATGTGAGAATTAAGTTTTTTCATGGGAATATTACTAAATATGATATGCATAGATATATATGTATTGACATATTTCAAAGACTTTCTCCATTTTATCTAAATTGCTACATTTTTATTCAAAATTACTCATAAGATTCTACTATTATCCTTTTGATATCAATAAGATATCAAGTATTTAATTCTGGATACTTGCAATAAGTGGCTTATGAGTTTCTTTGAACTTTCCCAAGAACCATTTTTTTTTGTTCCATTGATTTTTCTCTACTGTTCCATCATTTACCACTTAATTGATTTTTTCTCTTATTATTTTCCTACCAGTACTTATATATTTAATTTGCTCTTCTTTTCTAGCTTCTTAACACAAAAGCTCGGAGTATAGTATCATTCCTATTTTCTAAATTAAACATAAATTTAAAGCTGTAAATTCTGTAATCTACTCATCTGTTGATGGACACCTAGGTTGGTTCCATAATTAGGCTATTGTGAATTGTGCTGCCATAAATAAGGATATGCATATATTACTATAATTTTCAAATTTCAGTTCCTTTGGAAAGATACCCAGGAGTGATATAATCAGATCATATGGTGGATCCATTCCCAATTTTCTGAGGAATCTCCATAATGGTCTCCATAGTGGTTGTACTAATTTGCAATCCCACCAACAGGGTAGAAGAATTCCTATTTCCCCACATCCTTGCCAGCATTTACTGTTGTTTAACATCTTGATGATTGCCATTTCTGAGTGGGGTTAGATGGAATCTCAGTGAAGTTTTGATTTGCATCTCCCTGATTGCTAATGATGTGTCTGTCAACAGATGAATGGGTTACATAATTATGGGGAATACACACAATGGAATTCTACTCAGCAATAAAGAAGAACAAAGTAATGTTATTTGCAACAAAATGGATAGACCTGTAGAATGTTATTTTAAGTGAGATTAGCCAGTCACAGAAAGTGAATGGTCATATGTTTTCTCTCATATGTAGAAGCTAGGGAGTAATTGGGATACCAGAGGGTCTTCAGATAATGGAGGAGAAACTTCAGTGGAGCCAGAGAGGTGGTCTGGGGGAATTGTCTGTGTGGGTGGGGGAGTGTGGGTCAATGAAGGAATCACTTCCATACACCTTATGTACATATGTGAGAATACCAATGTCAATCTCAGTACCTAGTATGGAGAAGGGAGGGGGGAGAATGGGGAGGGAGCTGAGGTAAAACTCACCAAGTGCTATGTGCATGTATGTCACTATCACTACAAAATGCATGATGATGTAATTATAGTGCACCAATAAAAGTATTTTTAAAATGCTGTAAATTTCCCATTAAACACTACTTCAGTGGCATCTTACAAATTCTGATATTTTGTGGTTCTAATATAATTTAGTTAAAAAACTTACCATGTAAGTTTTGATTTTGTCTTCGATAAATGGGTCATTTAGATGAGCTTCTTAATTTAGAAATGTTTGGAAATTTTTGAGTTTTTGTTAGTGATTTCTAATTTCATTCCACTGAGATAAAAGAGCTTTTACATTTATGAAATGACTTATGACTCACCCAGTTTTATCTTGTGAATATTACATTTGCTTGAAAATAATATGTATTTTTCTGAAGCCAAGTACAATTTCTTTAAATGTTAGTTATATTAATTTAATTGATAATGTTGTTTAAGTCTTCTATATCCTCACTGATTATTTTCATATACTTGTCCCAGAAATTACTAAGAGGGGACTATTAAAAACCCAGAAGTCAAATGATGGGTTTGTCTATTTCTGTCCATTTGTTGTCATGTATTTTGAAGTTGTTATTAGTTGTATAAACACTTAGAACTTTTAAATGGCCCAGCTTGTTTCTGGTTATATTTCTTGTCCTAAAATCTATTTTATCTAATATCGGCATAGTCATTCCCACTTTTGTGTGATTAGTCTTTTCATGCTGTGTAATTTTACTTTTAATATGTCTTTATAGTGCATACAGTTGGGCCATGCTTTTTTAACCAGTCTGATAAGCCTTGCCATTTATAGTGTTTCCTTGAATTAGATTCAATATAAATATAGTTGATTTTAAGTCTTTTTTCCTGTTATTTGTCTCCTGTGTGTCCCATTTGTACTTTGTTTTATTTTCTTCCATGCCTATATTGGATATATTGAATACTTTGTAGCTCCATTTATTTCTTCTAATGTATTTATGATTTCAATAGTTTATGTATGGATTACAAAATGCATCATTAACTCAATCTATCTTGAATTAGCATAATATCTCTTCACAAACATAACAACTGCACAACAGTGTGCTTCCATTTATTGTCTTCCATCCTTTGTGGTTGCTGTTGTCATGCACATTACAAATAAAGATGAATTAAGAGCTGAGAGCAGTAAGAAATCTATAGTAAAAAGTTACTATTGTCACATATAATAATAACAAAATTCAGCATAGTGTGGTGGTGCATGCCTGTAATCCCAGTACTTGGGAGCCTGAGATTGGAGTATTGCAGGTTTGAGGCCACTTCAGCAATTTAGCAAGACCTTTAACAGTTTAACAAGACCCTGTTTCAAAATAAAATAGGGCTGGGTGTGTAGCTTAGATTTAGAATGTCTTTGGGTTCAATCCCCAGTACCACAAATAACAATAATAATAACCATCACCATCATCATCATCAAAATTCTATGAAGCTCTATCATTCCAAAAATGAGAAAACTGAGAATAAAAGAGGTTAAGCGAGGTCTAGTAAGTGGCAAAGCCAGCATTTGAACTATGGTAAGTCTTCTCTCACAGTTTTCATTTCTCCAATCTAGCACAATGCTTATAGCGACCACAGTGGCTTCTTGAACTGGGCTTTGAAAGACTGGTTGGCTTTGTGTTGGTGACCAGGTTAGAGGGAGCAGAGCACATCCTAGGTAAAAAGAACAGAATATAGAGGAAAGCAGGGGTGTCAGCAAGTCAAGATTCGAGGAGAAAATGCCAAATTATTTGGGTGAGGACAGTCCAGATTTGTAGATTACAGCTGATTATATTTTAGCCACAGATTTGTTTTTCAAATTTAGTGGTAACGATCTAATTACATATACTTATATTATAGATTCTTCCCTTTCTGTGTTTATAGTTTCATGAATACCAAGGTGTCTGTCAATCTTTTTACACAGATAACAAAAGAAGGTGAATGAGAAAGCAAAAAAAGAAGAGGTGATTTTTGTCTCTTTGTTTCTCCCTATTCATGTCTGATTGGTTTTCATAGTAATGTAAAGAATTTCTACCAACCTACTCAAATACCAGAAAGTCTTGAGTTGCTGAAATTCTTCTCTTGAGATGACAGGAGATTGGTTGCCTCATCTCATTTAGCTAAAATTCTGTCTACAAAGTCGTCCTTTCAGCTCCTGACCTCCTTATCCACCAGGATTATGATCTATTTAGAATGATTACTTGAGCAGTCTCTCTACTGCAGGAATGGTCACAGATCTGCAGTCCCAATCCTAACTTTTGAAGAGAATTCCCATTCTTCAGCTGTGCAGACTTGCTTTCTTTGTAGGGAAACTAACGCTAAAGAGAACGATTTGTTTGGTTTTAATTTTCTGAAACTTCTTTAAACATTTACAGGATAATTTGTTTTCTGTATGATATTTAGAGTTGATTAGCACAATGTCTAATCTGAAGTTTGGAATACTTGAATAACTTGTCCAAGAATACTCAGCAGTAAATTGCTGCAGTAAGAGTTGAATGCAGAAGTTTAAACACTTGAAGAACAAATGCAATCCTCAAACATACACAAAAACAATTTTCTGTGAGGACTTCACATATAACAAACAGCTTAAAAATCATACATACATGGATTCAAATTGTGGCTCTCTCATTTTCTATCTAAGGGCAGGCACTTGATGGTATCCTTCGATGTGCAGAAACTTCTTAATTTAATGCCATCCCACTTATTAATTCTTGTTTTGGTTTCCTGAGCTTTAGAGTTAAAGAGTCTAAAGAGAAAGCCCATGGAATGGGAGAAGATCTTTACCAGCTATCCCTCTGACAGAGGATTAATATCTAGAGTATACAAAGAACCTTAAAGACTTTACACTAGAAAAACAAATAACCCAACCAAGAAATGGGCAACCAAATTGAATAGACACTTCACAATAGAAGAGATACAAATGGCCAATAGATACATGAAAAAATGTTCAACATAATTAGCAATTAGAGAAATGCAAATCAAAACTACACCGAGATTCCATCTAATTCCAATCAGAATGGCGATCATCAAGAAGTCAAATAATAAATGTTGGCAAGGATGTGGAGAAACGGGAAGTCTTCTACAGTGTTGGTGGGATTGCCAACTAGTTCAGCCACTGTGGAGATCACTGTGGAGATTCCTTAGAAAAATGGGAATGGATCCACTATATGATCCAGCTCTACCACTCCTGAGTATCTTTCCAAAGAGATTAAAACCAGAGAACTACAGTAATATATGCATACCCATTTCATAGCAGCACAATTCACAATAGCCAAATTATGGAATCAACCCACAGGTCCATCAACAGATGAATGGATCACAAATCTTTGATAAGTACACACAATGGAATTCTACTCAGCAATAAAGAAGAATAAAACAATGTCATTTGCCAGAAAATGGAAGGATTTTGAGAACATTCTGTTAAGTGAGATTAGTCAGTCACAGAAAGTGAAGGGACATATGTTTTCTTTAATATGCTCAAGCTAGGGAGTAACTGGGATACCAGAGGAACTCCAGATAATGGAGGAGAAACCTCAGTGGAGCCAGAGAAGTGGTCTAAGGGAAGGGGAGGGGGAAGACTGAGGTTCGTTTTTGACTGTGTATACATTGTAAAAATCCCAGTATCAGTCTTAGTCCTCTGTATAGGAAAGGGGAGATGGGGAAGTGGGGGGGGGGGCACCAAGTGCTGTGTGCATGTATGTCAATATCAACATGATTTACTTTATGATGTGAGATGATAATGCACCAATAAAAGCATATATATATATATATGTATATATATATATATATATATATATATATATATATATATATATATATATGCCACAACCCTTTCCAGTGTGATGAATAAACACACCAGAAAGATTGGGATGGAGTAAACTTTCTTTTTATATTTTTGTATTATTCTGTTTAGTTTAAACGGGGTTTGGTGGCATATGCCTGTGATCCCAATACTTGGGAGGATAAGATAGGAGGATCACAGGGTTGAGGCCAACCTCAGCAACTTAACAAGACCCTTCTTCAAAATCAAAAATAAAATAGGGCCAGGGGCATAGCTTGTAGTAGAATGCCTCTGGGTTCAATCCCCAGTAGTACCATATATACATATTTAGTTTAGTTTCTGTTTTTTTTTTTTTTTTTTAAGAAAGCCACAAAGCTAGTTATTATGGTGGAAGGTTACATAAATTTAACACATAGAGACAAGAAATTAATTTTAATAAAAAAGCCAATGTACAAAATCAGTACTGCTGATGCAAGATCTTTTTATGTTGTTTTTTTAAAATTTTTTATTTTCTGTAAAACTAAATTTTTTCTCCCAACAAAAACTCTCCAAAAAGGTAAATAATCTGTGAACTGAGAGTAAAGTTGCTCAAGGAAACAAAGCACATATTTGCAGGAGAAAAAGACAAAATAAGGTATGCTTTTTAGAATTTGACTTCAAAAAGTAGTGCTTCTTTGGCAAACTGTCTAGTGAGATAAACTGCTTCCTATAGCAAAAATAAAACAAAACAAAACAAAAAAAAAGGCTCTCCTTACCATGAAACTCATTTTCATCCAAGCCTCTATTACAGAGATTAGTGAGAATTATTATTACTAGTTGAAGTTGCTGGGCTGGTTAAAAATGGGCTTCCACAAATCATTCTTATGTGCCAACTAATATTTCCAGTACTTACATATAGAAAGTATATTAATCTCAGCATCTAACCAAAATATAACAGGTTATTTCTGACACGTGCTCAACCTTGATATCATAAACCCTTAGAAAAAAAGATGACCTTTTCAACATATCAACAAATAATTTTAAGCAGAGTCAGTACTATGATTATTTAACAACTCTCTCTCTCAAACACCTAGAGGTAATGGACACGTTACATAGATTACATTGTTTGTTAAACTATAACAGTGTGGGGAAGTTACTACTATTATTCCTACTTTACAGAGAAGAAAACTGAGGTTAATTTTTCCATCCAAGATCATCCTAGCAAGTTTAAGAGCCTCAAGTCTAATGTGTGAAACTTGTCTTCAAATTTGCTCTTATCCAGGATATTATTTGTGACACATTATAATAGCAGTCAAGAAGGAAATGGAAGATCTCTAAGTCTGAGTTCCTGCATGGAATTATTTATAATCCCATATCCAATGAAGTAGATGACATTATAGGGCAATCTCATCCCAGTTGTATTGAGTTTATTCCAAGGCCCCCTCACTCCAGCACTCTACTCACTCTAACACCAAGTTTTCGGACATTTGGAAAGGTAAGCATAGAGACTTCCCTGACTGGCCTTCAATATAAACCAAATTGGAAAATTGAATTTGCCTAGAAGCATTTTCATGGTTTTACATATCTACAAATTTTATCTGACACTAAATCTCAAAATTCAGGGAAATACTATAGAGTTTTAAAGGAAGGATTGAGACATCTGCTGTAAGAGAAATCAACCAGTATCATAGAATTAGCTTACTGTGGGAAAGGGAAGGAAAGCCTTATCCTAGAAGAGCATCCACAGAAGTATGTATTCCAGTGGCACATAGCTTTTCTCCTATACCTACTAACACATACCCCAAATCTTATGCCATGTAAATTTGCAGTGATCTGAACCCCTTTCTATAGATAAGGTGTATAAATATGCAGAAGATACTTGAAAAATACAAAATACAATACATCCAATTAATACCTTGAGAGATGTAAGGGATAATGTAATAACCTAAAACAAGAGTAGACAGCTATAAAAAAAATCTTGAAAATAAAAACTATACTTTTCCAAAACTTAATAAGTAAGCTATAAAAATATATGCTCATTGTAGAAAGCTGAGAAATTACTGAAAGTTGCCTATCACTCAGAGATTACTACTTATACTATATAAATATTTCATTGTGGTTACTTCTTTTTCTTCTTTTTTTTTTACATAATTAAAAGACCACTTAAGGTGCTACTAGATATATTTCTTGGTAATTTATATATTATATTCATTGACTTTTTCATCATAGAACTCTTGGAGGACATTGTATTAAATGCCCTACTTTAACAAAAAGTTCCAATACAGGTTTTGTTTAGCTCTTAAACATTCTGGTGGCTCCTACATTATGTTCTCTTCATATTAATTTTGGTAAAGATGAGGGCACACACTTTCCCTTTAAATGTAGAGTGTTGCTTTCATGCTTAATATTTATGACTCTTATAATTACTTTTATAAGAGATCCACTATTACTAGAAACTTTAGCTCTTGGGTTAATAATCCTGCATTTTAATGAGCTCTAGGTAATTATACTTTGAAGTCCAAGACTTCTTTTCAAAAATTGTAAATTGAGGTTCTTTTTTAATAACTATGTAATACTAATTTCATGTTGAAGAGCAATGAAAATTTGCACATTATAGCAAAACTGTAATTTTAGTGGAAAAAATTAGTAATAGACTGGGTAATTTTAATTCAGGTCACTTCTACACAGAATAGTTAAAATACACCAAGAAAATTTTTCTTCAGAAGTTAAAGAATTAATCTATTACTCACCTTGGAAAAAGAGCATGCAAATAGTAAGACCGGAGAACAAGTTAGTTTTCTGCTTGCTTGCTTGCTTTATTTATTTATTTATTTATTTATTTATTTATTTATTTATTTATTTATTTATTTATTTATTTAGCGGTACTGGGGATTGAACTCAAGAGCATTTTACCTCCGAACTACACCGCCAGCCCTATATTTTAGGCTTTATTTTGAAACAGGGTCTCACTAAGTTGCGGAATGCCTCACTAGGTAGCTGAGGCTGGCTGCGAACCCAGATCCTCTGGTCTCAGCCTCCCAAATGCTGGGATTACAAGCGTGCGCCACCACGCCTGGCTCTGGTTTTCTGCTTTATAAAAATAATCTTGTTCAAAGCCCAAGTCTCACTAGTGTCAAATGGAGAAGAGATATTTCAATAGCTAGCTCTCCTCTAACCTGGCAATGTAGTCACATGGACACTACCAGAGCCAGAGGAATTCTGAGTCTTAGACACATTTTGCTCCTTTCCAGGCTATCATCAATCAGTAAGAGGACACCTTTCTGTAACCAAGAGTTCTATACTCCTTACCTTTATGTCATTACTGCCCTTGGGCTGGGTCACCTCCTTACTTTTTGCTTCCACAAATGCAGGTATGGAACATCTTTTTCTCCTTCCTCTTTGGTTGGTACTCCCCTCCCTTCGGTACTATGCCTTCCTTTTATTAGTATTTGTCCTATTTTTTTGATACAATAAGAATTTTTTTAGCATGAACTATATACTTAATCATAGAAACAAATGAACCAAAACATTTTCTATTATTTCTAAATATGTAGGCTGAAGAGGCAACCACAAATTGTGTTTAGTATGCCTGTCTTGAAACCAAAAAAGTAACAATTTTTAAATGTTACTTTAAAACAACCATTCCAGTAGTGTTTTACTTTGTTAATTAAAGAAATAATAATAAAGATAAAAAAACTAAGTGAAGATATCTAGTTCAAAAGTATGACAAAATTATCTCCACTACCAGCAACTTATTTGGTTTTATTTTGTAATATTGCTCTAGTAGTAAGGTCCTTTTTCCTTTTGATAACTTCTTTTTTCTTTCTTTTGGTAAATAAGTAAAGATTTCTCACTTAAAGACTGACTCTTCAAGCATGAAGTTATAAAGAAACAAATATTATAGTCAAATAATCAAGTAGTAATTGAATTAAAATTTTAAAATCTCTTCTGAATCTAGATGCGTATTAAGCTTAACAGTGACCTGAAACAACACAAGTTATGAAAACTGATTTGTCAGGCCTATTTGCAAACACATCACAAAAGCAAGATCATTCACAGGCAGTATATACTAAGCCAAATATGTATGTATGTACTAAAGCAAGCGTATTGTGTCAGCCAGCATTTTGAAATAGGCTCCTTGAAAGTGTTATCAATATAATATTACTCCAATTCTCTCAGAAGCCTCTTGAAAAATCAGAAGGCTCATTCTTTTAATTCTGAAGTAGTCTTTATGACTTGGGATAAAGTTTATCAATATCTTTCCTATAAAATTTTTACTGTCTTCTTTTCTTAATAAGAATTGAGAATCAAATAAAAATAATTTCCAGAAAAAAAAGAAAAATGCTAAGTTGACTATTCTCCTAGCTCATGATTTTGAACTTTTCAGATTGAATTTTATACTGGTGAGGGTCAAGTTTTATTTACAGCAACAATATAATATTTCCTGGCTTTGTAAGCTGGGGAAAGCCCCAAATTCTTTTAAACATCAAGCATGACTTAATAGCCTGCATTTGACAATTTAAGGGTGTAATAATAAGAATCAGGAAGATCTAATTTCTTTTTAAATATTCATGGGTTAGGAAATTTAAAAAGACTTGGAATAGAATACTTTTGGCTTTGTCAAAGCCTGAAATATTTAGGCAAAACAATGAAATAAAAAATAGTTTGAATTATTTTCCAAGTTCCAAATATGGTTTGTAAAAATACTGTTATTAACTTTTTCTGTAGTGAACTTTAACTCTTAACTAAAGTATAAGATAGTGGAAAATTTCTCAAATGGGACGAAAATTTATAAAAATTGCAATATATTTGGACTGACTAATCTTGAGTCTAACTTAAAGACCTTTAAATTTATGGAACTAGATTTGGGGAAGAACACTAGCAAAGAGTTCATCTCATTCTTTAATATACTGTTTAAGTGGTGAAGTTGGTAGGTAGCAAATTTGCAGAGAGAAGCCTCTGAAGGCCAAGGCCAATTATATCCACTGGAGATGCAAAGGTGTACAATTGTTGAATCTGATTCTAATACAGTGAGGGCCCACACCAAGCTAGTCTGCCCTGATAGAGGGGGAAAGGGACAGCAAGTTCTCTGTGGTCATCTTAACTTCTAGAGGGGCCATAGCTAAGAAGTAAATGAGATCATCTTCTACAAATGTCCAACAACAAGAAAAAATACTCAACCTCATTAATTATAAAAAGTGAAAAATGAAATTTCATTTTTGATCATTTTCATCTATCATATTTAGCAGAGATTACAAAGATTGATATAACCTAGTTTGAGAAGGGTGCTAAAAATAACATTTTCTTGTATTACTTCTTGTTGTAGTTTTTCTGGAGAGAAATTTGGAATTTGAAGTTTGTAGCAAAAGATTCCAACAATTATACCTATAAAAGTTGATTTTTAAAGGCATAAAAATAAATACCTTGAAAATATTATGACATGCAAAACCTACAAGCAAATCAAAAGACTGACAATAGAGGATCAGATACATGTGTTATGATGTATTCATAGAACAGCCATTAAGACTAATATATAATATATATTAGGAGAATATAATAAAGTAGGGAAATGTTTATGATTTAGTTTCTAAGTGAAGTAGAACAAACTAAGACACCATGTTAGGAAATAATTTCAGCAAAATGTGCACAGATGGAAGAGACCCCTCTCACTCTTCTGCTTGCTTCTTTTTGCCAGATTGAGGGCTCAGCACTTCAACATCCACCAGGGTTTCTGGTGACTTCAACCAACCTGATTGCTCTAAATAGTGTATTTAAGCTCATTTTCCAAGGCATATTACATTTTCTTAACTCTGTCTACCCAAATCTCTGCTTAGATAGAAAATGTCTCAATCTTAACGTATTAAAATTCAATCTCCCATGTTCTTGATTCCATTAAAGCCACGCCTTCCAAAATCTATCTTATCTCAATTAATGCCAAATCTATACTTCAAGATACCCAGCCAAGAAAACCAGGAGTCATCTTTGACTCCACACTATTTTGTATATCCTGTTTCCAATCCTCTCAGCCCTTCTGTCACATTAGTCTGACTGCTTATCTCTCCACCTCTACTGATACCATTCTGGTCCAAGTCAACATTGTGGCTCAATTGAGTTACTGAAATAGTCATGTCTCCTGGTTTTAACTCTCTGCTCTTATTGCTTTTCCTCTAAATACCAAGGAGTGCAATTATCTTAAAATATAAGTCAGGATATATCACTCTTTTTCTCAAAGTCATTCAATAACTCCTAAGTCATCCTAATGCACTGCATGCCCTACTTGATCTGGCCAATCCTTTTCACGATGACCATCTCCTGCCAAGCTCCCCATTGCCCACTTCACTTCAGCCACCCTTGACTCACTGCTTTTTCTTCTGCCCAAAATGTCTTCCTGGCTCATTTCTTCACCTCCTTTAGGTCTTTCCCCAAAAGTCAAAATGGGGAGTCCCAAAACATTTAAAATAAAATCACTTTTTCTTTTATATCCTCTCTGTTCCCCTTGGTGGCATTTCTCATAGCATGTTAAATCTAAGATACTATAAAATACTTATGTATTTATTTTTTTATTTGTGATTATTTATTTTGCTTATTTTCTGAGTCCTCCCACCCCAGGTGGAACATAATCTCCATAGAACAAAGACTATTTTTTCTTGTTTGAGTAACTACCATATCCCCATTACCCAGAACAGTGACTGGTGTATATCATAGGTACTTCATAAATAATAGTAAAAATGTATGCTAAAGTAAGAGTAATTATCACTGCCTGATAGAGCCAAGGGTGATTTTTGTTTCTTCTTTTGTTCACATATTTTTAAATAGACTATTTTAGAGCAATTTTAAGTTCATTTAAAAATTGAGTGGAAAGTATAGAGTTCTCATATACCCTCTCAAGATATGAGAGAGTCCCCACACACAAACTCTCTCATATCAATAATTCTGTATCAGAGTGACACATTTGTTACAATCGATGAACCCACACTGACACATAACTATCAGCTAACAACCATAATTTACATTAGGGTTCATTCCTTATATACATTCTATGGATTTTCACAAATGTAAAATGGTATGTAGTCAGCATTATAATGTACGGAGTTGCTTCACTGCCTGAGAAGTTCTCTGTGTTCACCTAGTTGTCCCATTCCCTCCTCAAATACCAGTCTCTGAAATTTGGGCTTTTCCAGAATGTTGTACAGTTGTGAACATCCAGTATGTAGTCTTTTCACACTGTCTCTTTTCACTTGGTAATGTGTTTTAAGTTGCCTCCATGGGTTTTCATGGCTAAATAACTCATTTCTTTTTAACTTTGAATGCCATTCCATTGTCTAGATGTGCTGCAGCTTATTTGTCCACTCACCCTCTAAAAGACATCTTGATTATTTTCAAGTTTTAGGAATTATGAGTACAATTTGCTATAAACTCTGTGTGTGTGTGTGTGTGTGTGTGTGTGTGTGTGTGTGTATTACTGGGGATTGAACCCAGAGGCATTATACCTCAGAACTACACCCCTCGTCCTATTTTTTATTCTTTATTTTGAAACAGGGTCTCACTAAGTTGTAGAGGACCCTGTTAAATAACTGAGGCTGGCCACCTGCCATCCTCCTCTCTCAGCCTCCCAAGAAATGGGATTATAAGCGTGTGCCACCACAACCAGCTTGCTATAAACTTTTGTGTGCAGTCTTTACGTGGACATAAGCTTTCAACTCATTTTAGTGAATACCAAGGAGTACACTACTGAGTGGTGCAATACCATGTTTATAATAAATTCCCAAACTGTTCTCCAAACTGGTTGTACCATTTTATATCCATATCGGCAATGCATGAAACATCCTGTTGCTTTACATCCTCGTCAGCATTTGGTATAGTCAGCATTGTAAACATTTGCATCTTAGTAAGAGTGTGGTGGTCTCGCTATTGCTTCAATCTGCAATTTCCCGATGGCATATTATTTTTAACACCCTTTAATATGTTTATTTCCACCTGTATGTCTTCTTTAGTGAGATATCTGTTCAGCTCTTTAGTAGCCCATTTTTAAATAGTCATTCATTTTCTTATTATTAAATTTTAAAAATTCTTTGTATAGTTTGGATAATAGTCCTCTATCAGATATGCCTCTTGCATGCATTTTCTACCAATCTATGGCTTGTTTTCTCATAGAAGATCTTATCTTGAGATCACTTTTATAATTGGATAAGTGTTCCACATTTTAAAAATATATGTAATAGGTCATCTGCCAAATAAGAATTAAATTATGTCAACTTAAGAATAGACATCTAACAACTAGGCTTTGTTATCTATACCATAGGAAGTGCCCATAAACCAATAAAATCTGAATCTTTATAACTGGATATCTTTCTCTGCGTATTTACTTTAAAAGTGCCTGTATCCATTGCTAGGATTCCTCAGTCCATGTAGTCCACATCACATCTCAGGCACAGCAAAATGATAGGACCACACAGAGCAAATGCTCTGTTCCTAGACAAAGCATCTATCCTGAGTCTGAGACTTCCAACCTAGTGAACTAAGCAGCATCCTCTCCATGTGGATTCAGCTTGACATGACTGCAATGATCTTGAGTTGCCACCATTATGATTGCCTCTGAGTAACCCTGGTCAGTTTTTCCCTCATTGTTTCCCAAAGTAATACAAATAGATCAAACTATAAGCATGTGGTATGTGGAGCTTTACAACTGGGCCCTGGAACCAAGAATGTCTTTGATTTTTTGATATTAGTTTGAGATAATCGAGGTACATTCTAGTTTGGATAAAATACCTTTTGTCCTGATCACTTTATAAGTCTCCATCTTTCTGCCTGCCCCGAATCATGGGAATCCATTTGGTATTGCTGCTGCCTGTGACTACACTTTTGTTAGTAAATCCTCCAGTGAACTGTATCCTGTGCAGTCTCGGATGTGTTTGCCTCTTTCTTTGGTCTCATAGCACCTTGAGACTAGTCCTTATACACTAGGACTGGGTTGTTTCAAAACATTCCCTTTGCCATGAGTGGAGAGAGCTCCCCAAGAAGATGCTCCAAACTGCCTTGCCTCTGGACTCATCCTGCTCTATAAACCAAGCATGACTGTCATGCCAGAAGCCCCTCTGGTCCCAAAGAAACAAGCCACCCAGGCCACCTGACCTCATGGATGTTCAAGGAGCTTACTCTCCTAGGTGCCCCAAAGCTTCCAATCCAACAGTACAGAATCAAAATGCCAAGAGTCCAAGAGCCACAAGTGTGTCTTCCCTCCTCAACTCTCCAGTGCCTTAAAAAAAAAATCTTAACTATGCAATCTTTACCTATACTAAGACCTGCTAGAGGGATAAGTGGGAAACCAATGATTATCTGTCTCCCTCTGGCTGAGAGACTCTCTGCCAAACTTTTTGTGCTTCTAATGGAAAAAGAGCTCCCCTGACTATCATTGAGGGTCCATAAGTCATATCTGTCTGAACCTCAGCTTCCATATCTGTAAAATGGACATTACATTCTTGTCCTTTGAGGGTCAACATGAAGGCTAGAAATGACATGTGTAAAATGCATTGCATATCTTAACCACTCAACACAGCTCTTCATTGCTGATCTTATTTCCCCATTGTTC
Source organism: Graphiurus murinus (assembly GCA_004027655.1). Classification (NCBI taxonomy): domain Eukaryota; kingdom Metazoa; phylum Chordata; class Mammalia; order Rodentia; family Gliridae; genus Graphiurus; species Graphiurus murinus. The sequence goes on from PVLC010002024.1 coordinate 48,287, forward strand.
ATGCCATTTGCATATTCATCTACCCGCTGCCCATTTATGCAGGCTTTCTGAACTCACAAGTCCAATGCTACATTGCAGAGCTATTCCTGGAGAAGGAACAGGATGCTCAATTCATTTACTTGGTTTACGTAAGTTGAACCATTCTCCTTTTCTAATCCCTAAGTAAAGGGGGAAAATAAGCCCTGGCTCTGATGTCTCACATTGAGAGTTACATTGACCCTTGATAAGCAAAGCAGTTGATTTAACCGAAGGGGATGAATGGGGCGGGGGCGCCCCTCTAATGTATATCAAGGTTACTCACTAAACTGAACTTGAGAGGGAAGGGAGGGCGAGGGAGCGGGGTGGGAATTTGGGGAAGGGGTAAAATGAGAAATGTGGGCACATATGTTGTTATCAATTTGTACCTAACAAAGATGTATGCTTACAATGCAAGAATAAAAAAAAAAGAGAGAGAGAGAGAGAGTTACATTGAGCATGGCAGGAACAGGCATGCAATCTGTTGACTAATTTCAATCCTAACTTTACAATCATTAGGAAATTGTTTACTGTTGTTTCAAACATTCCCTTTGCCATGAGTGGAAATTTTCCCAAGCAGATGCTCCAAACTGCCTTGCCTCAGGACTCATCCTGCTCTATAGAACCAAGCATGATGGTCCTGCCGGAGACCCCTTTTGTCCCAAAGAAACAAACCTCCCAGGGGAAACATTCCATGATGGAATGAACTTAGAGAGGTCTCCTTCCTCTCCAGCCATGGCAATTTTGCCTGTGTCACTCATTTATACTCACTGCCCTGTACTTGCTAAAATTTCCTGCACGACTTCCCAAACACCCTCACATAGAAGGATAGATAGGTGGTATGAAACTAGCCTGGAGTGACTGGTAAAAACAAACAATAGGTAGAAAAAGAAGGCATGCTTCTACTTCTTTCTCTTAATGGTCCTTGTTCTACTACTGTAGGTTTTACTACTGTAGCACAGCATGAGATTCCCTCAATGTCATTTTAATGATGGTTGTATACATCTATTCTCTTTTTTAAAATTGTGAAAAGGTGTCAGTTTTACCCACTATTCTTCTTTCCTCAATCCTCTTCTCCCTAAATTTCTGATGTGTCCCCTATTTTGCTGATAGTTTATAACCATGGGAAATATTTAGAGACTGGACATAAGATTTTGCCTCAACCCATAGTTAGTGTGATTACACCAAATTTCTCCAGTAGAAGCACATCATGTGGTGGAATGGATAACCTCTAAGACAAGACATACAAACTCATCTCTGAATCACTTTTCCCTGTCTATGTGTATTTAGGTGACAAGCCATACATGGAAACTTAGTTTCTTATTTGTCCAGGAGGATATGAATATCAAATTTATAGGATTAGCAATGTCATAACCCTTTGCAAATAGTAACCTCCATAAATCGCAAATGTCATCTGTGATTGTAGTTTCATTTAATTATGAATGGATGAAGTAGGATAACAGGTGCACTGTTGGTCTGACAAAACTGGACATCACTGAAAGTTAACTTAGCCTTAAGATGGTTTTGACATTTCAAATTCACTGTCCAGTAGAGTGAGAGACTGCAAAGATGAAGGAATTGGAGATTCTTAATAAAAATGCAGAGATACTTTTCAAAATTATGACCACTACTAATGAAATGTTTGCAGAGAGTAAATATCTTCCAACTGTCAGCAGAATGGCCTCCTGCCATTCTGGTATTTGAAAGACAAACTATGATGGATTTGTGGTAACTATAAGGAAACCAATTAGAAGATTAACAAACCCCAAATTGTTTCATGTCATATAGACTGCTGTTTAACAGTCAAAATTTTAAATTCATAAGACAGGACTCTTGGAAATCCTTTAACCAAATCTTCCCTGGGACCCAGAGATGCAAAACTCTTTCCCAGAGTCACATAAAATAATTTGAATACAGATCTCTAGATAGTTCCAGATGATATTTAAGCTATTATATTTTTTAAAAAGTTTAAAGTGACTTTGGATGTTACATACAGCTTTTTGGTGTTTATTAAGAGCCGAAATTACAGAAAACATTTTAGCTACATCATCTTCTTATCTCCTAAAAGGTCAACAAAGTGGGAACAAAGAAGAAACTGAAGCTCTGAGAGGTCAGCAAACTGTTTCAAAGCCACAGAACTGGTATGCAGGGGAGCGACTTCACATCTAGATGTCTGAGTCCACACTTGGTGCTCTTTGCATTATCCTGCTCATTCGCAACCTTTGCCAAGATAAGTTATTGAAGATAGTCTTGGTATTTCACAAGAAAAACTTAGGGCATTCTGAGAGTGGAGCCATTCTGTCACATTATCACTGAGCTTGAAATGCCACTTCTACCAAGTTGAATAGGCAATTTTCCCATCTTGATTCCTAAAACCACATCAGGGCTACAGGACAAAGGCACAGCCCTCCCCAGACACATGAATATCCACCATGTGTTTCAACAAATATTATTAGAAAGGAAATTTAGCCAGCAGTCCTGCTGTGCCACGAGGGATGTCCCAAGATTAAAGTCAGAAGATACAAGTAAACACAGGACATAGGGATATGGCTGCTTACCTGCATGATAAATTTCTAATATAAAATATGTCTATATTTTATGAGTTTCAGGTATGAATCTGATTTTCTATTGATGTAATAATAAATCATCCTCAAATTAAGCAGCTTAAAACAAGAACCTTTTTTTATTATTCCTGATAGTTGGAGGAATTGAGTGGGCTGAGTCCAATGTCTGGGCATTTTTCAGCTGGTAGCATTTCAAAGGCTTCCTCACTCATAGGTCTAGTCACTGATGCTAGCTGAGAGCTATTGCTGAAGATTGAGGTCAGCAGAGGGGCTTCTGCCCAGAACACCTGCAGGTGACCTACCCACATGTGCTCCTTCTTTCCTCTGGGCATAGTGCCTGGATTCTAAGAGCCACAAACCCAAGAAACCCAGGCAGAAGACACATCACTTTTATGACATAATGTAAGAAGTCATATAGCATTACTTTGGTTGTAGTCAGAGACCCACTCAAATTCAAGGAGAAAGAACACCCTGTCCTCTCAATAGCAAAGTCAATGTCATATCGAAAGAGGGGCCTGGTGAATGACAGTGTAGCCTATCACAGGACATCAGAAGCAGAATTCGAGGTCTGTTTTACTGTCTCTTCTATAATGAAAAATTTATTTCATATATGTACATGTGCATGTGTGTGTGCATATAAGAAAAATACATATTATACTAAGATATTAGGGTTAAAGAGTTAATTCTCCCAAATGTCTGCTATAGCACCACTGTTTTTTCTTTCAAAATGCTCATTCCTGGTCCCAGATCATCTGTGTGTTCCAGTGTGGCCAGCATGAAGGACTCTGGTGGGGGACAAAAGGTCATAGACTCTCATGGTGGTTTGGAGCCCTCGGGGGCAGATTAAAGTTTGAGCCTTTGTGCTTTAGGTGATAGAGGGGCACTTTTTCCATTGTTTATAGTTTGTCATGATAATAATGCATCTAGCCAGACAGTTGCTGAAAATGTGATTCAGTGTGAGGTAGTGTTTGGGGAAGATGCATCTGAGACTGGGTGGAGAATGGGAGCCCCTGTGGGCAAAGGCAGTAGCTCAGACTGCAGTGAAATAGACCAAAGGTAGAAGTGTGAGGAAGGCCTGTTTGTTTGTTTCTGTAGGGCTGGGGTTGAACCCAGTAGCATTCTACCTCTATGGCATACTCTCAGACCTTTTTATTTTGGGTTTTGAAACAGGGTCTTGCTAGGTTACTGATAGTCTTGCTACATTGCTGAGACTGTCCTTGAACCTGCTATCTTCCTGTCTCTGCCTCTCAAATATTGAGATTACAAGCATCTGCCAGCACACCTGGCAGTGAGGGAGGCCTTTTAAAGAAGGACAGGAGAGAAAAAAAGGGAAAAGAAGTGGAAGAAATCAAAGACATTCCACAGAAAGAAGGAATGAGATTCAGAGACTCCAAGGTCTCCAGAAGAAGACTGGAGGTTTTATGACTCACTTACTAACCTACTGTGAAGGTTGCATTGGGGGCAAGGAGCAAGTTTGGGGGAAAAAGATAAGTAATTACTTATTTATTGTTTTTTCTTTGGTTTATTTTTTATAGTCTTTCACTAGTAAGTTCTGAAGAAATATGCATAGAGCTGTGTTTACTGATCCACATTCATCTTGCTCTCGTATCAGTTCTTCATTTTCAAATTTATTCTGCCTTTGCTACTCTGGGATTCACCTCTCAATCAACATTTCCTTCTCCACTCTTCTCTAAATAATTTCTATTTATATTTCATGTCTCAGATTTAAAATCCCTTCCTTGGGGAAATCTTCCCTTCTCCTGGACTAAACTTGATTTTCTGGTTATATGCAGGGACAGCAAGCAGCAGGGCTTCTGCTTAGCTCTTAGCACACTTGTCATTATTTAAGTATTGGTAAAAAAGATGTTCATGCCAGTGTTTCTCACTAGGATGTGAGCACTGCTGGGGAGAAGCCAGGTCCAATGTGTCTCCCTTGGTATCCAAGTACCACCTGCTGTGCCTGGCACATAGGAGGGCTCAGTAACTGCTGCCTGTGTGACTGACCAGTTCCACTTTCTGAGTTGGCTGGGCCAGGTATTACCAACTTGATTACCTACAGGATAGGGAGCCCAGGGCTAAAGAGGTCAAGTAGTGAGGATCGACTGTGGTTACTTAGAGTCTGAGCTCACACACAGCATTTAAATTCTCATCTAAAGCAAAACAAGAGAAAATAAACAGTATGTACTGAATAAAACATTTTTAATTGTCTATGGCTCACAGGCAATCCTCCAGCTGTGGTTCAACTTGCATTCTCCCAAGCTGATCACCTCCTATATTAGGAAAGAGTTGATCACTAGACTCTCACAGAGCTTCCAGAAAGCCCTCAGACTTTATGCAATGGCCTTTATTTTGCCGATCTAACTTGAACTCTGAATATCAACAGAGGATGCTATTTAAACTCTGTTCCCATATGTCATTTACTTCCCCTTTCTTCGACCTTCTTCCATTCACTAAATTTAGGTTCTATAGAGAAACTTCATTAATTCCAATTCATTAATTTTAAAGATGAAGAAACTGGGGTAAATGTCTCACTTGACAGACCACACAGCTAGTTATTGGCGATATAGATACAGAGCTGAAAACCCAAACTCACCTGAGTGGTGTCTGGTACTTTTTCATCTCACCACAACATCTGCAATGAAGCTCAAATAAGCTTTCAGAACTAGAATACAATGAAAATACATCATACATCTATGTTAATCTACTATATAAATATGCATATGAGTAAACATTCTCACATTTTCCTCTTCCTTAACTTTGACCATGACCTAGCTTGAGATCTGAAATTGATCCCTTGCTAATGAGGGACAACTAAAAGCAAAGATTTAATGATAAAAACTGTTTATGGTTGGCCATAAATAATGCAGTAATGGAGTGTTTATTGATCCCCAGTTTCAGGAGCTCAAATGAGTGATGGACTAGGAAATGCCTACCACTTTCTGAAACTTTAAGCAAAAGTGCAGTCTACCCCATTAAGGAAATGTGTTAAAGCACAGAGCCAAAAATTGACTGAGCTCTCTGGCCACTTCAGGTTGCCTCATGTGCATGTTTTTTTTTTCTTAAAGTCTCAGGATAGAAAGACATAGTATTGGTTTTTGTGCATAGGGGGAAAAAATGATGTGACCTTGGTTCCTGTTTGTGCTGACAGAGGAAAACAGAGAGGTGTCAAATGGCCTGAAGTTTAAGTTCATTTCATGGCCGATCTGGTTCCCCAGGTCCTGGGCTCCTCCCCCAAAGAGACTCATAATCCCTGTGCCACTGTGTTTTGTTTGCATTTTAATTTCCTTTGAGCTCTAAAAAGGATCAAACCTACAGCATTGATACTTTTATCCCTCCCCCATGCCTCCAGGTCGCAAGTGCCCAGCAGAAATCACCTTACCACCTTCATTTAATCACAAGATAACAATATTTCAACGTAACAGAGAGATTGTTTGTGCTTTATCTTTTACTGCGTTTTTATGGGGAGCAATACATCTTCTTCCTTTCCTACCTTGATACTGTAACAATCTTTCCTAAATTAAATATGCAACAAATTTCTCGCATGACTTTATTACCAGGCTTTTTTAAAACCATCATTAAATATCTTCATGCCATTTGACAGTATTCTTCATCAGCATGTTGCCTTTGAGACTCTCTGGTGTGAATGGAGGTTTATAGTATACAGAGAGAGATACAAGTCGGAGCCTATGTGATGGCTGGATCTACATAGACACAGGCATAGTCTGGCAGGATAGGCATAGTCTGGCCAGGAGAAGGTGACAGCCAGAGAGGTGCACATTTGAAAAGCAGACAGCAGCTCCTATTCTCCTGTGTATCCCCAGGACCTACCTCTGTTCCAGGCACAGCAAATGTCTCTGAAGATATCTGATAGAAAGGGAGTGGGAAGAGGAACAGGAGAAATAAGAGGGGGAAGAAGAGGGAAATGGAGGGAGAAAGGGAAGAGGCTACAGAGTAGGAAGATACAGTGAAGAACGATGATAGGTAGAAATTTCTATGAGAAAGAGAGAGAGAGAGAGAGAAATAGAGACAGAGATAGAGATAGAGATAGATAGCTAGAGAAAGAGAGAGAGATTGATTTAAATTTGATCCAAGACAAGATGTGCATGATGATAGCAAAATGTGCCCTCTCCAGGATTGCATGCACTGAAGAAGATAATGTTCAGGGCAACTCTAAGGCCAGGGCCCATGCTCGGCATTGCACACAGGCCGCATGGCCAAAGCCCCAACCAGTGCAGGCAGCATTGTGACAGGCAGGAAGAGGGTTCATAGGAGAGGATGCAGGCTGAGCCACATGTCAAAGACGGTGGTCGCTGGATTGGTTGAAATTAGTACCATGGTAAGATTGGACCTACAGCCAGGTTGCCCCAGAGGAAATAAGGGCCAAGAACAAAATAAACAGGATTAACTTTTCTAAACACTGTAATTATTTCAATTTACTGATCATATCACCGAGCTTATCTGAAAGACAAGTAAGCAAACTTGGATTAGATGCTGACTTCAGTCACACTTTCTATGTCAGCTTTAATTTCCAACCATTCTCTTTGATACACAGTCTTTGTGGCGGCCAGCAAGAATTGGCAAGGCTCTTAAATTACTTGTGCACATGACTGTGGCAGATATGTAGACCTCACCTAATGCACCATTACGGAGAAAACAACGTGGACCCTTGAGCTATATTTAAGTTTTTAAGGTAACAAAATTATGTACAATAGTGATATTTTGGCACTTTTTATATTTGGTGTCAATCCAGACATGTTAATGCTTATAAAATTACTTATAGAAGAGGAGAATATTTTGATCAATCTAGGTCAGCCAATGTTTTTTTTAGCAATCTTGTATTCTCCTGCCCACTGGGTTATTTCCTGTGTTAGACTTCCCAACAGGATTCTAAATTGTATATTGTAAATTATGATGGCCTATTTATAATAGAATGAACTGTCACCTATGGAGTTTGGGCACCAAGTTTATTAGTTCAAATATTAGCTATTTGAAATGTCTAGGAAGCAGCTTAGAAAAGACAAAGTATCTTACTAGAATTCAAGAGATCTAGTTCTACCCCTGGCTTCCGTACTAACTAAGAACATCATCCTGGACAAAATCCTTCATCTGCCCAGGCCTCAGATTCCTTATCTGAGAAATGAAAGAGATGGACCAGACCATATTCAAGAATTCTTCCACCTCTCACCTCCTTCGATCCAGACACAAAATAAAGAACAACAATTAAAAGCCCACAATCAAAACCCTAAGTGGCATAAAAAGTTCAGGGCTCATCTCTATCAGGTCTCCAATCCTCTGCTTGGGATTCACAGTAGGGACCAAGATTATGATAACAATCACTGGCTCTGATATTATATAACTTGCATTCAGGAAGACAGCTGTTGACACCTGCAAATGGTAGAGTAGAATGGTAATGCATGCAAATGAGAGTCCAGGATCATTCTGGCTTTCATTCACTGGGTGCTGTCTCAACCAGTAACATTTGCTGTGAACCAGGAGGCAGAGGGTGAAGATATCATGAGAAACACAGAACTCAGGACAGAGTTTGGCCTCACATTTTTTTTTTCATTAGACAATTTTAGATGTAAGGTAGAGTTGCAAAATAGTAGATCATTAGTAGACCCTTCACCCAACTTCCGCTAATGGTAACATCTCCCATAACCATGATAACAGTTTTCAAAACTAAGAAATTAACATTAATACAATACTATCAACTAAATGGAAGACCTTATTCCAATCCCAGTTTTTTCACTAACTCCTTTTTCTATTCCAAGATCCAATCCCAAAAGCCTGATTTTAAATGGGGGAAATATAAGACTATCTTTGCATGTAACAGAGCAGATAGAATTCTCCAGACATATGAACAAGCTTCAAACAGTCAAAACTTTGTCAGTGTTATTTGTCTCCTTAACCCCAAGCCCAGAAATTGTGCTCAGAACACAGAAGTTCAAACATATTGAATGAAAGAATGCAGAACTATATGACTAGTTAAAATACCTGATCTTCATTTTTTACAGAAAAAGGAAATAAAACTAACATAACCAATCAAATATTAAGGATTCTCCTAAATATTTACTTTCACCATAATTCCTAAATTATCTCAGTTACTTCAAGATTTTCATACCACATAGACTAGAATTAGATTGGGACTACTAGAAATACTGGAGGTGCAGACTACAGTCCCACTACTTAGTCTTAACCCACAAAGGGTTTTAAATGCCCTCATCTGCATTCTGTTAAGTATAGTTTTCACCCTGCTTATTAAGCCAGAGTATTATTAACTGGACCTTCCAGAGTGAACTTCAGAGTAACAATGCTTTCATCTGATTACAGAGAGTCCATAACTTAGGTACTGAATGACCCTTCCTGAATAATGTAATAATATTCTTCAGTATACCAGTATTACCTGTGCACTGGCATTAAACACAAAATTCTTTAAGTTGACATGACTGATGCTAATAATTAACAAACTGTTGGTTATTAACAAAACTTTGTGTTCACTTTCCTATGAGAAATGTGAATTTCAGGCCCAAGTTCTGTCTCAAGGGGAAGTCTGTTCTATGAGCAACTAACAGATCTTTGGCCTTTCTTTTATCGTCTAGCATATTTCTGACTTACAACAAGTACTTCTGTTCTTTACATGTTTGGTAGATTTGAGCACTGAACAGAGTGAGCTGGTTTATTTTGACTGTGGCCTTCAAGTACTTTAAAAGCTGCCATACTCTATAAGCTACTCAATAAAAACAGGTCCTAGGTATAATCAAAAAAACAGAGAATATGAAAGCCATTCACAGCCATGCTCCTAAATGCTTCATGGCTACGTTTTCCAACTATCATTCACTCTCACACCCAGCACCTCACACAAACCCACATCCTTCTCTGTGACAGGCACAGCTGTCCTCCTGGCTTGATCCTGCTAGGAGCGGGGCCTCATGGTAGGAATAAGGTGCTTTAAGAGTTAGATCAGTCAGCTGGTGCACAGGACAGAGTTCTGAGTAATCAAAGATAATTCACTCATAGGCCCATGTATACTCACGCTGTAAGCAAATATATTGACAAAAAACAAATTGCATACACTGACACACACATCATCAGAGAGGAACAGAGGTAAGAGGGCTCATGTAGGGAAAACATAGGTTCCTAGAAAGGGAAAGTGACTCATCTAAGAGCATCCTGTGAAAGTCCCTGCTGGCAGTCTAAGAACTGTAGAATAAAAATCATTGGATTGATTTTTCAAAATCACTACTTCCAACCTGGATTCTAAAGGTAACAGCAGCAGGTACCGTAAATCAGGCCATGTTGTTCCCTTGCTTGGAACTTCTTAACAGAATCTGACTGTGCTCGGGGGCCGAGCTCCTCAACATGATTCACAAGCTCTGTGACACTGGTGTGCTTGCTGCTGCTGCAGGCTCATCTCTCCTCTTCTCCTCTCACCACGCAGGCTCCTGTCACACGGTCCTGCTTAGAGTTGATCTGCAAGATCTGGTCCATGTGCCCTCTACTAAACTGAATGTCATCTCTGTCAGGCCCCCTTTTCTTTGCTCCCACTGACCCTGTATTTCCCTATTTTATGCTGTTGAACCAAGAGATGAAATCGACCTGTCTTCTCTGCTGTTTTCTTTCCAAAATGAGGAAGTTGAGAACAGCAATCATGTCTCTGTTCCACTGCTTTATGTCCAGGTCCCTGTGCAGTGCCTGGCACATGATGAGTAGTAAATGAATTTTTTTTTCAGTGAATTAATATTTCAAAGAAGGAAATAAATGCTCCTGTTAGATATCTGCAAATAATTACTAAGTAGCCCATGATTACCATTTTCCCCTTAGGAAAATGACACTGTGATTCTAGAACTAAACCATATGATATTTTATAAGGGTTGGTTTGCTATAAATAGAAAATCGAAGTCATCTCCACAGTTTTTTGTTTTTTTTTTAAAAAAAGAGCATCTGAATACCAGGTATCAGGACATTGGACATTATGCCTTTGGATCCCACACATGTTGGTAACCGTCAGATAATAAGCCTGAAATTGCCCCTTATATACTTTCTCTCTGATGCAAAGATTTCCTGTAAAAGAATGTTTTACAGCACACTCACATTTTATACATATAAAAGGACTAAACTTTTATTCTTGTCATATCCCAGGGTTTTTCTGGAGAACCATGTGACAATAAAGCTGTCTTTCTAAGTATTTACATCTCCTATCTTCTGTGTGTGCATAAAGGTTTGCATTTGGATCACTGCCAAAATAAGTCTTAATTGATTTTTTTCAGGTGTTTCCTACTGCCATGGCAACCATAATCAAATATCTCTTCATGAATAGCCTTGTCAACTGCAATACAATATTCTCACTGAATATGGTCCCCGGTTCTCTTTCTGCAAAGCTCTCTGGAGCTTTCTGTCTTTTGACCTAACATTTCCTTCAGGTCCCTAGGCCTTGTGGAAATAATGAATTTAAATAGTGTGCATGATTTCTTTTTAAAAAAGAACCTCCTATGATTTTTATTAGTAATGACACACACAAGATAAAAATAGATTATGCTTGCAAGAATAATAGATATTCTATTATTGGCATGATTTATCAAGAATCTATAATCTCCCTGAAATCACCTTTAATGGTATTGTCTCATTTTTTTTTCTTTTTCTCTCCCAAGAAAAATCATTATTCATCTTAAGAGAGAACATCTTGTCGAGTGTTGCAGTTCAACAAAATAAGGAAAACATCTCTGCCAAAATGCAGCAAATGTGATTACACAAGGCCAAGGAGAAGCCCATAATTAGATCATTACCATGGAAACAACCTAATTACATGTGTAAAGCAGTGAGGGCTGAGTTGCAGATACGAATATCCGAATATGTTAATGCCATTGTCTGTGTTATAATATTTCTGTTACTTAGCTTCCCCCAAATATAAAATATAAACCATATAGATAAATCTCAGCTCAGTTAAATGAATGGAAAACTACTGTGCAGTTATATGAATGGAGTTCAGGGATATTCACTCTATTATAAACATACATTTATATTCTTAAATGGGAAAGAACGTCTCATTTTTACATTTTAATAATAAATGTACATTAGCATGCAAATAGCTGAATGGCCTTAAGTACGCATTCTGAATTTCACACTGTGCAAAAATTATTTATAAGAACAACCAAAGATAGAGGAAGATAATTTAATCTTTTCAACTATCTATTCTTTTTTTGTTCTAGGGAATAACTTTAAATGGCCTATTCTTCGTCATTTAGAGGCCTATTTCGAAGGTATCATTTGAATCATGAAGGCTAAAGTGTGAGCGTTCATTTGTTGTCCAGGCCATAGTCAAAAGTATCTGCCACATAGGGGCAGGGAAAGGTTACCCAAACAGTTGTATTACTAACAGTTGTATAAACCCAGGGGCATTCTACCTTTGAGCTATATACCCCCAGCCCTCTTTATTTTGAAACAGGGTCTCGCTAAGTTGTGAGGATCCCACATAATTGCTGAGACTGGTCTGGAACCTGTGATCTGCCTGTCTCAGCACCACGCCTGGCTCCTAACTGCCTTTTAATACTATCTGCAAATGCTTTTGCGTTCAAATTTCTTAAACATATCTTGCATTCTGTGTCCTTGCTTTTCTCAACTGTGCCATTTAGAAAGTATCCTCTCCAAAAGCCCCAAATATCAGTCAGTCCCCAATCTCCTCCACCTCTTCCCCCAAACAGATGAAAGATTATTCATTCTTCTCCCTCCCTACCTCTCCTGCCCACACATGCACCATCAGGTCAGAGGGAGAGCCTCAGAGCATGGAGCTGAGGGTAAGGGTGTAAAGAGCCGTTTCATAGTCCCACTGGGCTGCATTTGTCAGAGCATCTGTGCCTCTGACTCTCGTAATGCTTCTCTCTTACTTTCATTCCCAGCCTTCCCTATGGCCACAGGAACTTGTCTTCTGGGAGGGAGGAGAAAAGATGGAAGAAGAATGGGAGGGACTGTGGCTTAGTTTGGAGCAATCATCTTCATGCTTTCCTTTGCTTCTTTTCCCAAAGCATTACACACACACACACACACACACACACACACACACACACACACACACCCTGGAAACTGAGTAGAAGATAGGACAAGTCCATCAGCAGCTTCCTAAATATCTAAGTCTCTCTAACAGAAGGGCCAAGGTATGTGGAGCATGGACTGGAAACTATCTAGAAACAGCAGAGCGCATCAACACGATGGATGATGGATCTGAAGGTGCATGGGAGATTGATGGAGGGAAAACAGCTGGACTTAAAGTCAGGCCTTGGTTCCTGATTGGATTGTCATGTTGTGTGAGTCACTTTCCCTCTGGACCCTCAACTGTCCCTCTCTGTAAGGCAGCAGCATGGGGATGGGGAACATTTAGATCTGTGAGCCTAATACTCTGGCCTCCATGACTGTAACACAGACTGGGTCAACTCTGACTCCTGCCTTCCCTCCCACAGCCTACCTGGGAAGTCTTGGGCAGAGTGCTGAGGGCACTCCAGCTCCTCCAGCCCCTCTACTATCCAGCCACATGCAGCCTGTGGATCTCCCCACTTCTACACCCCCCCCACACACACACACACAGAGTTAGGGTAGAGAGGAGTCTAAGGTGGAGGCAAGATCATTCTATTGGCTTTTCAGCAAATAGCATAACCTCTTTTAGTCTTCATTTTGTTTTCTGTGGAATGGTAGCTGCAGGAAGAACGTGTGGACCAGGAAGTGAGTGTGGGGATGTCAGCATTTCCTTCCAGTCTTCTGTTGTAACATTCCATAAAGAAGGTTAAGTTTCTTTATGAGCCTCTCTCAGTAGTTCCATCCCATTCTCAAAATCTCTGAGTGTCTTCTCATTTTCATAAATTCCAAATAAAAGAGTCATTGCCTCTCTTTCAAAATACCCTTTGCAGGAAAATGGAGGGAACTGGAAAACATTATGCTAAGTGAAATTAGTCAGTCACAAAAAGTAAAAAATTGGATGCTTTCCCTAATATGTGGAAGCTAGGGAGAAAGTAGGTCATAGGAGGGACTCTAGACAAAGAAGGAAACCCTTAGATGAGTAAATAAGGTGACCTAACTGAAGGTGATGGGGGTTGGGGAAATATCCTAATACACATGATGTACATTCACAAACATATCAAAGTCAATCACTAAACTGAACATTAGAAGGGAGGGGGGAGGGAATGGAATGAGAATTGGGGAAGGGTTAAATGAGTACTGTGTGCATGTATGCTTCTACCAGCTAGTACCTCACAAAGATGTATGATTACAATGCACCAAATAAAAAATATTAAAAAAAAACCCTTTAATCCAGCTGAAGCAGTTTTGTCCAATTTTGTTTCCAGTTATAGTTCTTTCCACCCATCCCTCATTCCCAGCCCACCAGCCCAGCCATATTGGTCCACAGGTCTACACATCCCCAACCCAATTGTTTTGTTTTGTTTTGTTTTTTTCTACTCCAATGCTATTGTTTTATTTATGAACTTGACTCATGGAAGGTATTCAATAAGTGTTTGTGACTATACTGCTGACCGTTCCCTCTCCTACCACCCAAGTTCCCTCCCTGTTTTCAAGGAACAAACCCAGCCCTACCCTCCTGAGGGGCTTGCCCTGGTCCTTCCATAATGGAGGACGTGCACGATGCTCTCCTCTAATCCACAGAATCTAATGTTGCAACACACCATTCAGGACTTATAATCATGACATCCCAATCACTATTGAAAGTGTGTGAAAAATTACTCACCATTGCCAAGTAAACATTTTGAAGACAAATTGCAAAGCTTTGACTTTATAATTACAACACCATCTAGCCCCTCCCTGATCCTTGATGGATATTAAGGAAATACTAGGTTGATAGACAATTCACTTGGCAAAAAGCTCATATTTCAAGGAGAAAGTCTAGCCCAGTGTGGCCTTTTCTCAACACTGCCAAGCAGCATGTATCTTTTCTTTATACATGTATTTTGGAACTTGGCACATTGCTGTAATTATTTCTTTATACATCTGTTTTTCCATCTAAACAGTTAATTATTTTCCTTAAGGAAAATAACCAAACTTCTCACTTGTGTTGTAATTACATGCCCACTAATATTTGCATAATATACAATAAATGTTCAATAATGTTGAATGAATATATGGAATGAATGCACATGCCCTTTAGGGAAAAGTAAATCCTCTCTCCATAGAAAACTAGTTTTTGACAATTTGAGATGAAGGATTAATGTGAGGCTCGACACCCAGTTAGTTTGTAAGTTCATGGTCTAAGTCATACGATCAGAGGCTAGAATTTTCTACTCGTTTATAGTATTTATGCCAACTCTCTCCTATCACCTTTAATAGTCCTGAGTTGCTTATGCATTGATACTGTACTCTGTGGCTTTTGAAATCCACATTAGAGGATCATTAAGTATTTAAAAACCACCATTAAGAAATTAAGGTAGTTAATATATTAGAAAGTATAAAGGACTTAACTTGTTACAATATGATCTCCTGGGAATGGTCCATAGACTGCTATGAAACATAAATTGCTTCTTTTAACACCACACATATACCTCTCATCATCAATAACTACTCCGAACTTAGTTTATTATGGTTTTAATTACCTTCTTTCTTAACTGCACATTATTGGAGAGAAGGGACACTTTTAGGCATCACTCTATTCTCTATAGCAGCTAATTTAATAATTTCTGTAGGAAGGGGTTCAGTAAACAGTTATATGAATTTATTAATGACTATATTCTAAGTTTCTGGTGAATATTAAAACTAAGAAATATGAGAGAAATCAGTCTTACCACAGTATCAGTAAGGATTGTCCTTTTCCTAAGCAACTGGTTTGTTCTACATAATGACCTTGATGAATTACAACACTGCTCTCATTCCTTCTCTTAGAATTGTCCAACAGGCACATAGTTGCCATCTTGGCAACACTGATATCAAGCATATCAGACTGAAAGGTATAATTTCATATATAAAAGTCTCTTTTCCTACCTTTATTTTCAATTTTTCCTACTAATTTCAGGTTAATATTACCTTAATAGATAACATTCATCCTTATAAACTATAAAAGTATTTTCAGAGCAAGTATTCATGAATATGAACCAGACACATACATACAATCATTACAAATAATGGATATCAAGTCTGAGATTTTCTTGACTAAAATTCATTTTTATTAAGTATCCTTCTCATATATGATAGAAATGTCTTTCAGCCATTCTTACTGAATCAAAGGCTTAATAACCCTATAGATTATTCATAATTTTCCTCATGCTTAAAAGGTATTTTTTGTTTTCCATTTAGTCATCCGTCCTTATTAATTCACACTTCCAACTTGACTAGTGGACTTATGAGAAAGAAAGAGAGTGAGAAGATGAATAACGCCTTTGTGATCATCTTTGTACTTTAAGAACTGCAGTGTGATAATGGCTAACACAAGTAACTCCCACCATCAGCCAGCATTGTACTAAGAGAATCAGTCCATCCTCACAGAAACCATACAAGATGGGACACTATTACTATCCTGTATAAGAGATAAGGAAACTCCAATGTGACTTGTCCAAGAGGGCACCAGAGTACATGACAGAGCCAGAATTGAAACTAGGCTCTCTGGCTCCAGAGCTGTGCTCTAACCACTTTGTAACCCAGCCTCAGCCACCCTGTGTCTTCCAAGTCCTTAAAGGATCAGTAAGGTAGTAACACAGTATTATCTTCCAGTGCTGTCCAAAAGCTATACAAACAATAAGGGAGAAATGGTGAACCAGATGTTCAGTTATGCTGCTACAAGTAGAAGACATTTACCCCTGAGAACCCAGTTTTGTTCCCCAGGCTGACAGTTCCCAGTCTTCCCCTTCCTAGTCAAAGCATTTGTAGATGGTGCTTTTTTTTATACAAACTTTGTGGATTTTTAAGAAATCCAAATGCTATTTAAATGGAAAAGATTGGGCAAAAGAGAAATTTCCCCCTTTGAAAGGGGGGACTTTTATTGCAAAATTATTCTTGCCTCCTGCTATTATAACTCATCTGTTGCTTCAGTCAATAGTGCCTGAGGCAAGCCTGGGCTTTATTTGCCCTCCCTGTCTTTGAGCCCTGAAATGAGGTTATTGATTTAGGATCAGTGTAACTCCTGGATGACTCCCAGATGTTATGATGAACAAATATAAGGTCTTGAGGAAAATCACCTGCTCCCCTTCAAGGCAGGGTCAACATCTTATTCATTTGTCACTTCAGCACCCAGAACATAAACACTCGATGAATGTATGTTGCATGAATGACTGCATTTAGATACTATTCTTTGGGTATAAATTTTAAGTTTATAATAGAAAAAGACTCTTTTTGCCACCTTACATAGAGCTAACACCAAATAGTACAGATATAATCAAGTGAATAAACTACTTACAGTTTAAGGAAAATAGTAAGAAAGTTTTGTGTGTTGCTGAAGTTAAATGTTAAGAGACACAAAAATAAAAGGTCTGCCAATTATATTTGTTTTGTTTTTGGTACTTGGGACTGAACCTAGGGATATTCTAACTTTGAGCTTTACCTCCAGCTCTTTTTTTTTTTTTTTTTTTTTTTTTTTTTTTTTTTTTTTTTTTTTTTTTTTTTTTTTTTTTTTTTTTTTTTTTGAAATAGGGTCTGGCTAAGTTCCTGAGGCTGGGTTCAAGCTTGTGAACCTCCTGTCTCAGCCTTCTAAGTACTGAAATTATTAGCATGTGCCATCATGCTGGCTTACAAAAATTTGTTTTAAATCCTGTGAATCCTATCTCATAAGAAGCCAACCTCTTCATAATTTGTTAACAAGAGACTTAGTTGCTTTTTCACTTCCTCAAGAACATAAAAGAGTGTAAAGCTCTCTTATACTCTCTATTGTAAACATTTATCTCCTTAAATATAAAGTGAATCCCAGATCTTAGAATAATGCACTGCATATTTTTCTGGAAGATCAGTTAGAAGGCCTCTATTGTTCTGTTTAACTGTAAAGGGTCTAGTAGGATGCCATTTAGAGGAGCTTTCACAATTGAGTGGAAGTGAGGCAAAGGGAGACAATCCCAAAGGGTCTGCAATGAAAACCCAGGTATTTGGGGCACTTAGCTTTAGAAATAGCTGCTGTCTATTTAAAGTGTTTATATTCATCTGGTGGTTTGCACAGTAGATAAAGAAATCTCCCAAAAATACCTGAGCCCTATTCCCAAGTGGAGATCAGATCTATGTGAGAATATATAGAGGACTGAAAGTGGTAGGGAGACACAAGACACAAAGTGCCAGGAAGATTTTGCAGAATCTCAGAGAGAACATGTTCTAAGGGGAAAGAAGATGGGACTGCCTCTGTCCTGGGCCCGAGATTTGGGAGCAAGAGGGAGTCAGGAGCACTAGCAGGTCCTCCTGCTGCTGCAGCGCCCCCTCTCCACCAGCACCTCAGGCTCCCCAGCACCTGGGAAGATCTGTTTAACTGAAACCAGGATGCTATTCTCTTCCCACTTCCCAAAGGGTCTTCAACTCCTGGGCCATGAGCACAGCAGGCTTTCAGGCCAGGCTGCTAAATCTGGATACTCTTTCAAGGGCAGAGGTAGATGGGAGAGCAGCAAGGACTTAGGGTGAGAGGAGCGCTGAGCTGGATCTATGAAGGACACAAATTACCAAGTGGGCCATAGAAACACCTGGTATGGAGTTTGCTAATTTGACATGGCTGTGGGAGCAAGCAGAGCTACGAGCCAGCAAAATGTGCCTTTATCCACTACGAGAAATCACCTGCACCTGCATGCTGGAGAAACCTGAAAACTTTCAATTTAGAAATTATTCTCTAAGATAAAAAACAGAAATAAAGTTATAAATGACAACATATTACTCAGCTGGCATCATGCTTTATGGTTTCATAAACTGTTTTTTTTGTTTTTTTTTTCCTTAGAACCACTGTGTGAGGATAATAGAACAGGCATTATCCCTATCTACCTATCTAATAGGTGAGGAGTCTTCAAGACTCAGGTGGAGAGATTTGACCTTGATAGCTCATGAAACTACAATTGCAGAGTTCTACAAATCTAGAGTCTCTGTGAATGTGTTTCTCATACCCCACCCAAAATGAACAAGTTAATTGTTTTAGAGACTGATAAACTATGATTTAAAGTTGGGGGACTAGTTGGGGCAAAGTTGAGGCTGCCATTCCAACAGATGTGTGCAGACATGAACTCCTCCCAGCACACACTATTCTCTAATGGGAATTAGCAGAGCCTTCCCTCTCCTTTTCTCACCTTCTCTTTCCCTTACCCTATTTCTCCCTTGCCTTCTCCTTCTACAGAAGCCAGGGCTTTCTTGGAGTGGTGGATGCTAGAGGTATGGTGAGACTCCAAGTCTTACCCTCCCTCTTTCCTCAGTCTGTACTCTTTAAAAACTTTCTCAGAGTCCTTACCTTTTAAAGATCTTATTTAGATAAAATGTGTGAACACAAGTAACCAAATGCAGAAATGTGTCTATTGGATAAAGAAGCCATAGTGGGGATGTGTGTGTGTGTGTGTGTGTGTGTGTGTGTGTGTGTGTGTGTGTGTTTGACAACTGAATCCATCTGTGGGCCAGCAGAAACAAAGACAAGGAAATAAGACTCCATAAACTTTTCAGTATACAGTGGTTTGAGGGATTGTCTTTTTCTCCTTTCTCATTTTTAGAGTCACCTGAAGCTTCACATCAGTTTAGTCGTTCAACATCTTTTCCATCCCAGCTAAGCACTTATTATGCACTGCAGCTATAACTTCTCAGTCTGGGATGCAACAGCAAAACTAGCACAAATTTCATTTTCATGGATAGAATAATTTGTTCTTACCATACATCTAGCTAGGCATGGTGTTATGTGCCTATAGTCCCAGCTACTCTGTGCAGCAAAAGGATGGCTTGAGCTCAAGAATTTTGGGGTTAGTCTAGCAAAATTGTACGTGACCCTATCTCTTAAATTTAAAAAACAGGTCTTGCCGAGTGTGGTGGTGCACACTTATAATCCCAGTACTTGGGAGGCTGAGACAGGAGGATCCGGGTTCCTGGCCTCAGCTACTTAGTGAGGCCCTCCACAACTTAGTGAGACCCTGTTTCAAAATAAAGAATAAAAAATAGGACTGGGGGTATAGCTTGGAGGTAGAATGCCCCCTGGGTTCTACCCTAGTATTGCAAAAAAAAATTAAAATAAAATAAAAAATAAAAAAAATTAAAAACAGGTCTTAGCAACAAGAATAGGTACCCACTCTTACACATTTTTCCCTATAAGGAAGCACATCCTGGCTTCTTTTTGGATTTCCTTACTGCAGCAGCACTACTCATATGTTCAGGAGTCATTCTTAAGTAAAAATTAGAGTTACTAGAAAGTATCACTATGTTAACTTGACTATAAGTCTCATAACCTAGATGGCTACTAAGTGAACAATGTGAAACAGTGTCTACACTGAACAAATTAATAATTCAAATCCTGGGCAGGGTGGAGCAGGATGGTGTGAGATTTCAATGGTGTGTAATTTAAAACTTATGCACTGCTGATTTATGGAACTTTTAATTTAATATTGTCAGATCACAATTGAGTGCAGGTAACTAAAACCAAGGTAAGCAAAAATCACAGGTGGAGGGAGATACTATTGTCATATTTCAGGGAAGGTCCAGAGCTGTTCCCAATCAGGAAAAGAGGGGACCACAACTCTGGACGGGCAAGGTCCTCAGCTTAGGTGACCAAAAGGAAATTCAGCACACACCAGTCAGAGATGTAGACAGAGATTTATTTAACTCCAGTCAGAATGGCAATCATAAAAAACACGAACAACAACAACTGCTGGCGAGGATGTGGAGAAGTGGGAACTCTAATACACTGTTGGTGGGATTGCAAACTAGTGCAACCTCTCTGGAAAACAATATGGAGGATCCTCAGACGAATTGGAATGAACCTACCATATGATCCAGCAATACCACTTCTGGGTCTACCCAAAAGAATGGAAACCAAACTACCAGACCGACGTATGTGCATCTATGTTTATAGCTACACAATTCACAATAGCCAAACTATGGAAGCAGCCAAGATGTCCATCGACAGATGAATGGATTACAAAACTATGGGATATGTACACAATGGAATTTTAT
>PVLC010002024.1:69052-124998 GCA_004027655.1 Graphiurus murinus
GTTATTTGCAAGGAAATGGAGGCAACTGGAAAACATTATGTTAAGTGAGATTAGCCAGTCACAAAGAGTAAAGAAGCATATGTTCTCCCTAATTTGCGGATGCTAGGGAGAAGATGGGGCATAAGAGGGTCTCCAGATGAAAAAGGAGAGACCCTCGAAAGCAAAGAAGTTGATTTAGCCGAGGGGGTTGGACGGGGGCTCAGGGGGAGACACTAATGTATATCAAGGTCACTCACTAAACTGAACTTGAGAGGGAGGGAGGGCGAGGGAGCCGGGTGGGAATTGAGGGAGGGGTCAAATGAGAATTGTGAGCACATGTATTGTTATCAATTTGCACCTAACAAAGATGTATGCTTACAATATATGAATAAAAATAAAAGTTAAAAAAAAGAAAATAAAAAATACACATTCAAAGAAAAGTGCAGGCCACCTCAAAAATGAGAGAGACACTTTGGTGTTCATAGCTCTTTATTATAGGAGATTTTCATGAGAGGTGAGTAGGAGAAAGTATGAGAGAATGACATCTGTCTGGTAATCACAAGATGATTTAGGGTGTTTTGGTCATTTTGGGGGTTCTGATGGGGCCTCTACTATCTTCTCAATGGATAGCTCTCTTGTTTAAACTATCCAAGGACAGCTAACAGCACCCAAAGAAATTACTCTTTTGTTTAAACCATTTACAGATAAAATGGTTAACAGTGTCCAAGGAGATTACTCTGTTGTATGGCCTCTATCCTCTGACCAACAGATATCTCTCTTGTTTAACTGTTCTGAGGTTAGATAACTAACACTTTAAGGTATTTTGTAGGTGAGTTTCCATTGTGGTGTCCTCCTACCTTTCTGGATATTGTGTGTGGTCTCTCTTGTCTGATCAATAGATCTCTTTTTGAGGATAGTCAGCAGTGCTCAGAATAATTATTAAAGACTTGTAATGCCCCAGAAACCTGGCACTAACAGGCCTCTCTGAAGAATATTGGGGAATTTTGTCACAGGCTTCCATATTAATGTTACATATTCTTTATTCTTCCTTTATGTTTTCTTTTTACATATTTATTTCTCCTATAGCTTGCCTCTATCCTTTGTAGCTAAGAATATAGATTGGGTACTCATTTATGCATACGGATATTTCTAACATTTTATGATTTGTAAAGATCCCATTCTCTTAGAGCAATACTATATAAGCTTTGTAAGGGAATGTATTCATATAGAAGGAATAGGGTAAGTGGAACAGTACTTTATTTTTTCCCTCAATTGGCAGTTCTTTAAGTCAATTATTTTCTCATCCAGCTCCTTACTTTTAATTTTACAGGGAAAGTGGAGTCTAAGCCAAAGCATCAAGATTTGCAGAGTAATTTTTGTCTTTGATATTTGGGGTTTTCATATAAAGAATAGATGCATAGCAAAAGTAATTTTTAGTCCATCCTGGGGGTGATTCATAATGTTACGCAAGCTTTCTGCAAGTAGAAACCTAATTCACCCTTTTAAAAATCCACTGTAAACAGATTTCATTGTATATACCGTCCTCAGCTGTTTCTGTGCATGTCTGTTGAAGTATGCATTTGTAAATTATTTTATAATTATTTAGCTGACTCTGGTGATAACCTTCTAAATTAAAGCTCAGTCTCAGTAATGGATGTTTTGACCCCAATTGCCAAGTCCACAAGCAGGAACTGAGTGAAGACCTCTGGTTGGGAGAAGAACCTTTCTGTGTGTTTCTAGCAAGTAAACTGTCATCACATTTAATTGAGATTTGAGAAATGGATAGTAAAACAACAGTGAATGATGGCATTTGCAAATTCGTTGAAGCCAAGTGAATTTTTACCTGGAGCGTTCAGACCAAAAATATATTATAAGGAAAATCAATGTTAGCCAAGAGAATCCTTCTTGTTTCCCTGCTGATTTTTCCATGAAGTAAAATGCACATATTTGATTCAGCTCGGAGATGTCTTTTTTTTTTTTTCCCTTTACAGAAACCTGTCAAATTTCAGATGAGACTTTGTAGTGAAACAATCTTTGAAGTTACTGTACTGATCAAAGTAATGGCTCAACCTGCATCTCCCCCTACACAGACCCTAACACAGATTTTTCTTTTCTAGGGAATTATTTCAAATGTT
Source organism: Graphiurus murinus (assembly GCA_004027655.1). NCBI lineage: Eukaryota > Metazoa > Chordata > Mammalia > Rodentia > Gliridae > Graphiurus > Graphiurus murinus. The sequence goes on from PVLC010002024.1 coordinate 71,167, forward strand.
TCCAAAGGGGAATAAAGGCTTTTCAATTTTTCTCACTTTCAGCTGTGATATGGGCAAAATTATCAATATCTATTTCTGTCAGTAATTCACACTCAATTACCAATGAGCCTACCCTGAGCTCTGTTTCCAGCACACTTCTATTGAGTCTTTATAACATTTAAGTATGTGAGGTCAGTGAAAAAGCAACAAACTGTGAAAGAGCATGAGTATTATATAGTAAATGCTTTATTCTAGGCAAAAATCATCTCTATATAAATTTCTAGAAATCTGAACTAGAGAATAGTTCTCTGTATCCCAAGCATAACATGCTTAATTTAGATTTTTAGAAAAGTTACCATATGGTTAATATTAATCTCTTTTTGAGACAGCATTTCACATTTTCCAGGTAATATAATTATTAGATAACAATTCTATTTGGGCTTAATAATTACTTAAAATCAGCCAAAACCCATTTATCTATAGGAGCATCATGAAGAATCTGATATCTTTTCAGTTATTCACACATAAGAACAGGTGTATATATATAACACACAGATACAATGGTTAATATTTTCTCCGACCTTTTTAAACTTTCTCTGATTATTTTCTAGTAAAGCAAATTATAGTAAATATGAAGCTTCAACAAAATGATGGGAACTTTTTTCTATGCCTAATTTGTTCTTGACTTTAATGGTAATACAGAGAAAAAGAGATGATAATTCTTGTCAAAATTACAATTAATCTTTCAGTATTGCTTTCTTTCTTTTCCCTCTTGCTTTCTTTCAGATCTGTGAATAGACTCTAGAAATGGTCAAATAGAATAGTTTTATGGTCAAACTTTTCACTGATAATCATAATTCTATTCAACTTTTTCTAGCCCTTAAATTCTTTTTTTAAATTTAAAATTAGGATTATTTCCAATGATGACATAAAAGGCCTCATAATTTTCAATGTGACCTTCAACATGCAGCTTAAGAACACTCCTGAGCTATGTGTGGAAGTCATTTCCACTGCCTAGTGAGAAGAAATGGGGTTTTCAGGAAAAGAAAGGAAGAAAGAAAGAAACAGAAGTCTCATTTCTACAGGTCAAAAATATTTTTTATCTTCAAAAAATGCTTTGAAAATGATTCAGGCTATAAATTACCCTAATTCCTACCTGCCCCCAAGTAAGGAAAGATAGGTAAAAGTGAAAAGAATCATAATAGTCTCAATGTAGTATGTTCTTACTTTAAGTATTATCTCAATTGTTTTCAATTCCTGCATGACTTCCCAGCACTTGAGCATTGCTCTTACCCTTATTCTTCTCTAATATGTTTCACATTGATTTTTTTTCTATTCTCTGCTGACTGCACAGTCTGAAAATGCTTTGACCTTAAAGTCAAGGTCAAGTTTGCATTTCTGGAGTAAACAATAAAGAAAGATGAAAAAGAGAACTTAAAACCATCTGACCAAGAAAAACTATGGAACAAAATATGCCTCCTATAAAAAGAAAAAAATAATGACTTACTTCTATGGTTCCTTTTTCTTCTAAATTTGGTGTCTGGGAGTTTGTTTTTTTTAAAACTAAAGTCCCTCCTCCAAAATGCTGCATCTCCTTGGAGAGGGCTTGTAATTTAAAGTCAAATATAAACACTGCCTTTTCATATTCTATATCCTATTTATGATGCAATATGATGTGATATCATCATCCAGCCACTTTAATAATTGGTCTGTATTCTCATGAATTGCCTTGCTTGTCTAAGACTTAGGTATCCTGTCATCCACTGCATCATAGATCTCTATTTACTGAAAGCATATATTCACGAGGATTAGAAACCCGCATACTAACCCGGGTATGGTGGCACACATTTGTAATCCCAGTACTTGGGATCTGGGTCTGTGGCCAGTCTCAGCTACTTAGTGAGGCCCTCCACAACTTAGTGAGACCCTGTTTCAAATTAAGAATAAAAAAATAGGACTGAGGGTGTAGCTCAGAGGTATAATGCCCCTGGGTTCAATCTCCAGTACTGCAAAAAAAAAAAAAAAAGAGAAAGAAACCCACATACTATCTTTAGTGAACAGTACTGATGCCTATTCAAAACCCATTTCTTCTTCATCTTTTTTTTTTTTAACAGAAACTAATGCTGTTCAGATAGCCATCTTTCTTCCCTGTGGTCCTGGACCCCAACTCCACACTCAGCCTCATTGGTATATGGATGATTCTATTTACTTTGCCAGTAATTGATTCAGGATTGAGCATAAGATCGAAGCTGGACAATGAGAGGCAAGGAGAGGCTGCTAGAGTATTCTAGAAAGAGAAAGATATATGAGAAGAGATCTTTATTCTATTCCTAGGTATTTATTTCTCTTAAATCTTCTGCTTAGAACTGAAACAACCTTTTTTGCCTCTAGACTGAGAATGAAACTAACTCGAAGGAGAGTGGAGTGAAAAAAATGTTGAAGAAACAAATGATATCACTGAGACAGAATCAATCAGCTGCACTTGAGACTTGGCTGTGTGAGACATTATGATTATTATTGTCCTTTAAGACTTTTGGCATCTGAGTTTCTATCTGCAGCCAGCAGCAGCCTAAGCAGTTTCTCTTGGTTTCCTTCAATTTTATCTACTTCCCTGGCTTAGGCCTTTCAGAAGAAGAGAGGCCGATATTGATATATTTACCCTTGTGTTTAACTTGAAACTTTCCATCACAGACATAGGGAGCACGATAAACTTAGAGAATGAAAAATAAGATCATTGAACAATATCAAAACATTAATTTCTAAGCAGGGCGTGGTGGCGCACGTTTGTAATCCCAGCATTTAGGAGGCTGAGACTGGAGGATCTGGGTTCACAGCCAGCCTCAGCTACCTAGTGAGCCACTCCGCAACTTAGTGAGACCCTGTTTCAAAACAAAGAATAAAAAATAGGACTGGGGGTATAGCTCTGAGGTAGAATGCCCCTGGGTTCAATCCCCAGTACCGCAAATAAATAAATAAATAATTTCTGAAATGTACCTCAGAAGAGTTGCTTTACTGATGTTGCCAGTGTCTGGCTGCTGAGTAAAGACGTGAAGGACAAGCATTCAGATGACTTGTGCAGGCAGGATGTAACACGAGCTCATGCAGACCAGGTCCAGTTTATTAAATCAATTTTGGGGGAAAAATTCAAAATGGGGTTCTACAACCTTTCTCAAATCTGCTGTCAGATTTTTTCTTCCCACCCTTCAGTGACCTCTTGGACAAACCTCACAACTTTATGCTTACTTACAGAGACTGTAGAGCTTTTCTCAGGAACTAAAAAAGTCAAAGTCAGTCAAATACAAAAAATTCAATCCATTCTCCAATTAAAAGCTTCTCTCCTCCCCAATTTAGGTCTGTTTATGGATCTTTTTTGTTGTCAAATGTCCCTGTGTAGAAAAGATGTTCCAACCTGTCCCTTTTCTGAGGTTCCCTTGTTAATTCTTTAGCGACTCACAGGCATTCAAATACACAACATTTCCTGATGCATGTAAAATAGTCTCTGGCCAATAATCTCTTGCAAGACCCTGCACTCTTGCAACTGGAGAGCAATTGGTATCCTGCTATAATGTGTGTGTGTGTGTGTGTGTGTGTGTGTGTGTGTGTGTGTGTGTTTACTAGGAATTAAACCCAAGGACACTCTATCCCTGAGCTACATTCCTAACTCAATTTTATTTTTATTTTGAAACAGGATCTCACTAAGTTGCCAAGGCTGGTCTTGAACCTGCATTCCTCTTATCTTAGTCTCCCAAACATGTGCCACTGCATCAGGCTGACTTGGATCTTGAATGTCCCCCAAAGATTGTGTAATAAAGGCTTGATGGCCAGGCTGTAGCACTATCGGGAGGTAGTGGAACTTTAAAAGGTGAAGCCTAATTGGAGGAAGTTAGGAGGAGATACTGGGTCTCTCTCTCTCTCTCTCTCTCTCTCTCTCTCTCTCTCTCTCTCTCTCTCTCTCTCTCTCTCTCTCTCTCCACACTATAAAGTTAATAAATCTCTGCTGCACCTGCCCCCACCATAATTTACTGTGCAACCACAAACCCAAAGGCTACAGGGTAGACAAATGTCCATGGACTGAAACTGTGAGTCAAAATAAACCATTCCTCCTTTTGAATCATCTCTCAGGTGTTTTGTCTCCATGATGAAAAGATGACTAATATAGATACCTTCACTGCAGCAACCATCCCTCTTGTGTGACGCCCTTTCAAAGAACATATACTATCTTACATAACATGTACCACTTGTCTCACAGGAAAACTAGCATATCCTCCCTACTCCCCATGTCCTCAAACTGCAGGCACTGCTATCCTTGTGGCTTTGACTGCTCTTCTGTGCATCTTCAGTCTACCTCATACCTTCTGACTTCTCAGTCCCTAGGCTGCCCAAACTCTAGAGCTACCTGCCAAATAACAAAGCCATTAAGCACATGTGCTATATCGAGCATTGAAATGTAGCTAGTGAAACTCAGTACCAGAAAGAGAAAGAGAGATGCCATTACTGATTCTATTTTGACTGCATGACAATATTTTAGATATATTGCCCTGAATAAAATGTATTATTAAATTAACATCAACTGCCTCCTTTTCTTTTTAAAAAATGTGCCTACTAGAAAATAAATTATAGATGTGGCTCATATGATTTATCTGTTGGCCTATACTGTGGAGCCTTGCTACGCAGAGTGCTACAGACCAGAGCACTGGCATTGCTCAGGATGCTCTTAGGAATAAACACACTTAGTCTCTGGTAGCATTTTAACACAGAATGGGCATTTTAACCAGATCTCCATGTAGGGCTGTGATGTAGAAAAGAGGTACATAATCTGATGCTCTGGCACTCCATGCTGACCCTTGAACTGTCTATTACAACTCATGACAAAATAAGTACAGAAATTAAGAGTACTGTGTAGGATTTTTGGCTACTTAGCATAACTACATAGGATTGTGTAATCTGTAAACATTTTTTATTTCAGTTTTCTAGAAATTCAGCTTTAGTAAATCTTATAGAAGTGCCAATCCTCATTGGATTGGTAATCAGAACAAATTGGTCTTTTTATTGGTACATTGCAATTATACCTTGTAGTGAGGTTCAATGTGATACAAAATTACATGTGCACAGCTCTTGATGTGTTTCCTTCCAAACTGGTCTTTTATCACAGAAAGTCTGTGAAGTGCTTCTTTGGAAGACACTTGTCAAACTTTCCCAAACTTCCCAACTGTGTAGGGCAGCATTTTTCCTTGCTGGTCTATACCTCCCTAGCTGCCTTTCCTCTAGGAGTTTTCTGCAGTTTCCTTTCACAGATTGAGCTTAGATCACATGGCCACAGCCTCATTGCTACAAAGTTCCTTGGAGTTAGCCTATCATGAGTCTCCAGGTGTTCAAAGTATTCCCTGAAGTGACAATAGCTAACAATTGGGCCACACATCTGATGAGGAACATACCTAGTTCCTCTCTTTAGAATGTGAAGCACTTGTCACAGGTTGCCTTCAGTTAGGGATTTTAGTTCAAATTCCAATTCCAAAGCAAAGTTCAAATTCCAAATTCCCATTCTGAATCCTGCCAAACCCAAAATTCCTGAATTCTCTACTTTGGCAATTTCTGTATTTTTTTCCCCTGTTGAAACACTCCTCCAATTTCTCCATATTGGCTGAAGTAGTCATGACAATCCAGTTTTGAAAATTTTAGTTGGAATATTACATAGTCTTTCTTTGTTATACACTATGCTTCCTTTCTTACTTGCAGAGGTGCATATAATGCACAATATAAGCCCTCTTATGTTCCTTCCTACTCCACAGAGGAGTCCTGGCCAGTGAACCTAAGAGTAGTCAAAAGGACTTTTAGAATGGTGCAGTAATCATGAATTCTGGGAATGGTGCAGTAATCATTAATTCTATATGCCAGATATCTATAGCATTTCTCTCTGACATGTGGTAGATTAGTATCTCCACCCTTAGCCATGTGGCTTGCTTTTGACTGCAAAAAGTGATGCCTGTTACAACTCGTGAGATGTGCAAGAAATACACCTTGGTGTTTCAGGCCACTTCCCCATATGCAATATTGAGACTGGCATTAGTAGTCTTACGTATGTATATAATGTCTAGGGAAGTGTTCCCTTTGTTAGTTAATTCTCCCTCTCCCCACCCTCCCCTAGAATACCTCCCTCGATCCACTGGCATTTCCCTTCCATCATCGAAAGTTCTTGAATCCTTATTACTCCCTAGCTTCCTTATATGAGAGAAAATAGAAGAACTTTCACTTTCTATGACTGGCTAATTTCACTTAACATAATGTTCTCTAGATCCATCCATTTTCCAGCAAATGGCATGATTTTGTTCTTTACTGCTGAGTAGGGTTCCATTGTGTGTATATCCCATAATTTTGTGATCCATTCTTGTTGATTGACACTGAGGTTGGTTCCATGATTTGGCTATTGTGAATTGTGCAGCTATAAATATGGATATGCATGTACTACTATAATATTCTGATTTCAGTCCCTTTGGAAAGATACCAAAGAGTGGTTTAGCTAGATCATATGGTAGATCCATTTCCAGTTTTCTGAGGAATCTCCACACTGATCTCCATAGCAACTGTACTAATTTGCAGTCTCACCAACAATGTAGAAGAGTACACTATACTTCTTATAAAGTATGAAGAAAATCTTATAGGCATGCCCAACACATTCTATTAAGATATGGATGTACTTAACTTTGTGTATATAGCATATTCCTGGCAAATATGAACTAAACTTTTTTTGGCTAATTTGATGGTTTCTAGAAGTTCACCATTTCAAGCAATCTTAAGGCTCATTTTATATAAACAAAGACTCCTTTATTAAAACAAAGAATTACATCCTAATTTCTCTGTGTGTGTGTGTGTGTGTGTGTGTGTGTGTGTGTGTGTGTGTGTGTGTTTTACTGGGGATCGAACTTGGGGATTCTACCCCTAAACTACACCCCCAGACATATTTATATTTTTATTTTGAAATAGTGTCTCATTAAGTTGCAGAGGGTCTCACTAAGTTGCTGAAGCTGGCTACAAACCTGTGATCCTGGTGTCTCAGCCTCTCAAGCACTGGGTTTACAAGTGTGCACCATCATGCCTGGCTCTAATTTTCCATTTTAACAACCATATATTTCCATATAGCAAATTTAATTAGAGAAAAATGCACCCAAGCTTTCAATGTATATCCATTTAAGTAATATTTTAATAATAAAATTATTATTTTACTGTAATCCCAGTACTTGAGAGGCTGAGACCAGGAGGATTACAGGTTTAAGGACAGCACATGGTAACTTAGTAACACCTTGTTTCAAAATAAAAAGGACCAGAGGTGTATCTCAGAGGTAGAATGTCCTAGGTTCCATCCCCAGTGCCACAACAATGCAATAATTTTAACATTAAGGGGAAACTACATACCAAACATTTCCCAAATTCTGTAATTTCTTTATGGATTTTTAAGAGATTTATTTCTTGACATAATATTTCTAATATATTGATATGTATAAATGACTCAATTCAATTTTTAAATAAATTGAATGGACATTTATTGAGTTCATAATATGCACTAGGCAACCTACTACTCCCTAAAAGTATAAAAATGAAAAAAAAAAAACATGCTCCTTCCCTGTGGAACTCAAACTGTGGCAGGTAAGAATACCTCCTACACAGACATACAGAACAATGGCAAGGGTAAGAAGACAGCATTGCATGCAGGATGGGCTTGGGGAGACTGGTTCTTGAAACTCAAGAAAGAATTCCTGAGAAGGATGCCTGAACTAGCTAGAAGAAATCATAACAGGCTTTTCAGTTAAAAAACAAAAGCCTGAGAACATTCAAACTAGAGGTACTTCATGATCAATACATTTGTGCCTCAGTATCTAAAAGAGATTGGTTCCAAGTACCTCTGAAGACACCAAAATCCAAGGACACTCAAATACCTTACATAAAATGGTATAGTATTTTCATATAGCCTATATACATTCTTTTTTAAAATCTTTAAACCGTCTCTAAATTACTTATGATGCTTAATACAATGAAAAAATAAAAATAGTATATCAATGATTGCTATAATGTATTTTTAGGGAATAATGACAAGAAACAAATCTATACATGTTCACTACAGATGCAATGTAAAATAATAATCATAATCATAATCATAATAGTCTGTGGTTGACCGAATCATCAGTTGCAGAACCTGGGAATATGTAGAGCTGACTCTATTCAAAGGTATGAAACAGAGTTCAAACACTTAAGAACAAAGTGAGGTAGAATGAGGCTGAAGGAGAGAGAGAGAGAGAGAGAGAGAGAGAGAGAGAGAGAGAGAGAGAGCAGGAGACAGTGACCCTGAATGTTGCACCCACGAGCACAAATATGATTTAATAGGTGTCACAAGCTGTGAAAATGCTTCAAGCTCCTAACACTGTAGTTGTCAACTATTTTTTTTCTATTCTAATTTTGCAATGATTTCCATAGATGCTTTTTAATTTTGACCTTGCTTAGTTAGGCTACATATAAAATCATAGACAACCAATGATAGTGTCAGTGAAACATGCAATCAATAAAAGAAGCAGGAATCTTCTCCAACTCCATTGTCTAGTAAGAATAACTGTCTTGCCTTTTTTTGGCACACCCCTTTTCATAAGGCATTCCATTTTCTAGAACAACTTTAAAACAACATAAGACAAAATCACCTTTTCATTTAGGGTTGAAGAAATTGCAGCCAAGAAAGGAAAAGTCAGACCAGTAGTAAATGTTAGAGGAAGGATGTGGGATCAGGTCTTTAGGCTGTAAATTCTTTGCTCTTTCCTTCATTGTGAGATGCAATCTATGCTTGTAAAAGTCTCATGTCAAATTTAAGAAATGATTAGTGATAATAAACACTATAGGTACTATTAACTTGATGCATAGTGCTTTGTAAGTTTGTCTAAACTAGGCTTGCCAAATTTCCGATATAAATTGTGCCATTATGATGACTAAAAACTACTAATTTGTTGACACTAGGAAGTGATTGATTTTTAATTTTTCGTCCTTTCCATGAAAAGTATTTTAATCTACAAATTTCCCTCCGGAACTCACTTAAGTTGAATCTCAGAAATTTTGATACGTAGTAGTTTTTTCATTTAGTTCAAAAATTTTTCTGATTTTTTTCATGAGTACTTCTTTGACCCATAGGTTATTTGGAAGTGTTTTTGTTTAATTTCCAAAGATAAGTGTATTTGACATGGTGTTGCTATACATTCCTAATTTAGTCACATTGTGGTCTAGAAACACCTTCTGTAAGATTTTTAGTCTTCTTAAATTTACCAAGATTTACATTAAGTTCCAGCATCTGACAGAAGAGACTATTCTGTGAGGACTTGAAAGGAACCTGCATTCTGCAATTATCAGTTGTAGAGTTTCGAAAATAGTGATTAAGTTCAGATTGTTAATGGTGTTCATATCTGTGTTTGTGTTTTTGCCAATTTTTTTTGCCTGCTATTCTATCAATTACTGAGTGAAAACTCCTAAAATATCTAACTGAAATTATAAACATGTCCTCTACAGGGATGTCAGATTTTTTTTTTTTTTTTTTTTTTTTTTTTTTTTTTTTTTTTTTTTTTTTTTTTTTTTTTTTTGGCGGTACTGGGGATTGAACTCAGGGACATTCTACCTCCGAGCTATACCCCCAGCCCTATTTTTTATTCTTTATTTTGAAACAGGGTCTCACTAAGTTGCGGAGTGCCTCACTAGGTAGCTGAGGCTGGCCGCGAACCCGGATCCTCTGGTCTCAGCCTCCCGAATGCTGGGATTACAAGCGTGCGCCACCACGCCTGGCTGATGTCAGATTTTTTACTTCATGTATTACAAAGTTCTCTCCTTAGGTGCCTATACATTGGAGATTTTTATGCCTTACTTATAAATTGGAGTTTTGTCATTCTGAAAGAACCCTTTTGACCTCTGGTAATGATTCTAGTCTGAGGAACCAGTTTTTCTGATGATGACACAGCCACATGAACTTTCTCTTCTCACCTTTGGCATGGATTACCTTCTGCTGTACTTTAATTTCCAGCCCTCGCCATTGCACTTAAAGAGCATTGATTGACTTCAAGATTCCAGGGAGGATGCAAGGGCTGGAAAGGGCCTCACTCCCCTCCTTCCTGCAGTGACAGTAATAGCAGCAAAGGATATATCTATCATTTCCAGCGCTATTCATCCCATCCCATAGATCTGATTTCATTTCCTTTCAGCTGGAAGAACTTTAGCATTTCTTGAAGCTTAATTCTGTTGGTGACAAAATCACATTTTGCTCTGTGAAAATGTCTCATCATGCAGGACTGCTAAAGATGAGTTATGGATTCTCAGTCCTTTTCTATGTGAAAAAAAAAAACACCTTAACTTCACCTTTATTTTTGGAAGGTATTATATAGTTTCATCTTGATGCTGTAACAAATTACCACAAATTTGGTGGCTTAAAAAAATATTATTTTTATAGCTCAAAAATCCAACATGGGTCTCCCTAAGCTAAAACCAATGTGTCAGCAGAGCTGCATCCATGGAAGCCTTAGGAAAGAATTCATTTCCTTGTCTTTTCAAGCTTCTAGAGACCACCTGCATTTTTTGGCTCCTAGCCATCTTCAAAGCCAGCAACATTGCATCTCTCTGACCTTTCTTCCTGTGTCACATCTCCCTTTCACCACATTTGGGAAATAATCTCTGCTTTTAAGGACTTATATGATTATATTTAGTCCACATGGATAATTCAAGGCACACTCTCCCTCCACCTCAAAGTCTGCAACTTTAGTCACATCTGCAAAGTCCATTTTGTCATGTAGGGTATCATATGTACTGATTCTGGGAGTAGGGTTTGGGCATTTTGAAGACGTGGGAGGCATTGTTCTGCTGCCATAATATTTAGTCTTAGCATAACAATCTGAATTCCAGATTCCCCTCCCTCCATTTCAACACTTGTAAGCATTATTTCATTGTAATCATGTCCCCACTATTCTGATGAGAAAGCAACTATCATTACATCATTGTTCTCTCAAACTAATACATTTTTCCCTTCAATGTTGATTTTTAACAGTTAGAATATGATATAGGTAGGTATGGTTTTATTTGTACTTATCCTGCTAGAATTTTGTTCAACTTTTGGATTCGGTAATTTTATATATATAAAATGGGGGTGGTGGAGCTGTTACTTCAAATATGTGTTCTACTCAGTTGTCTTTTGCCTCTTTGTCTAGGATTCCAATTCCACATGTATTAGAGCAGTCAATACTGAGACTATTCACTGAATCCACCCCACTCCTGGGCTGGTTAGAAAGTACAGAGAGAGAGAGAGAGAGAGAGAGAGAGAGAGAGAGAGAGAGAGAGAGAGAGAGAGAGATCTGGCTCATCATGGTAACCACTTTTCATGCCCTCGGTTCTACATGACTGGTTTTCATTGCCTGGAAAAAGTTATCTAATGTATTTTGTTCCACTATAGAGTTGTTTTTGGCTGGGGATCTGACTTGGTATCAGTTACTCTGCCATACTTGAGAACTGAAGTTGCCAAGAGTAGTGTTTTTAAAGAATAGTTTATAAGCTGATTTTAGGGGTCAAAATAGGAAATCAACTTTCCTCTTATGTTGTTATCTTTGATTCAACTCACCTCAGCAATCTTTCCATGTATTAATTTTGACAGGGAATGCCATAGATAAGTAGGTTGAGTACTGGTCTAAATGTAGTAATTTTGTGGCAATAGCAGATGAAATTTTTGCATATATCATTTCCAGTTCCACCATCAAAATTATGATTTCTTTTTACTCCAAGACAAAAGATATTTTACAACAATGTCTCATAACAAATTGAGACAGCTAAATTATTGACTCATCTCATCTCTAATTTATACTTTATGCTGACAACCTAGCAAAGAACATTTACCTCTTATTAAACAAAAAGAAAAGTTAATGTAATGTGCTACTCAGCTTTCAGGCACCTTATGGATGATGTAAAAGTATTTAAAAAAAGAAATAAATAGTATGAAGTGAATCTGTCCAATTTTTTAAACATTGTCTTCTTTCCCAGCTAAACACTGTGAATCTTATCTCAAAATGCAATTGTTAAATATCTTTTGATCAGAGAGCACAAGAAACCTCAATCATTTAGAAAATGTGCAACTAAGGAGAAATACTGTCTTTGGCATAGAGAGGGCTTATTAAATGATCTAATTCTAGACAAGGTACATCCCTGAAGTTTTGGTCTTAGTTTATTGTAGTTTGGTATCTTTTTAATTAGGTAATTTTAAGTTTATGGTTTTGAATCATCAGGGGAAAATGCAGCATAATCTGTTTAGAGCCAACGCAGGCTGCTGACACACTCAAAAACTCCCGAACCTTTATGAAAGCACACTGCCAATGTTTATTTCAAGACATCTGAGAACAAGGAAAATACAGTGACTCTCCAAATGCTTCAATTTGGAACTGTTTGTGCTGACTCATCATTATCTGTGGATCCCTTCTGAGATACAATGGAGTATGTTCAGTACCTGCCAAATACAGAGTTATGAATAATTCTGGAAGGAGAAGAGCATTGCAAACTTTCTTTTTCCCCTACTAAAACATTGCCAAAATATCAGGAAAAATAATTTTCTCTATAACTGGAAAAAAATGGCTTTTACTTGCAGAGTTCATGCAAATAATTTTCTCAAAGAGAAAAATTATTTAAACTAATTCTGGAATCTTGCTTCCTTTCTCTTATATTTGGAGAGGAGGCTTATTAAAAGAAACTTACAATAACTTTATAAATTGAACTTAGAAGGCTAACTTTTGTGTTTTTTTCTCTCTGCCTCACAGAAACTGATTCAGTGGTTTTCACCAAGAAAATGGTGGTGGTGATTTTGACTTCATGGGCCAAGTGAGTGGACATAACTTAGACTTGATAAAAGGGGAAATAGTAAATATTTTTCTATTAATTATGTCCTAATCCATAGGAACAGCTAACTAAAGTTGTAAAATTTGTCAATCTGTAGTTAATGCTTTAAAATATTTTGACATGCAAGTATTTATGTAGAGACTCACAAACTTTTTAGTGTTATTTTTCAGAATTTAATCAAATCATATGTCCATATCTAGGGCTAAGCAGGAAATAGCCCTAATCATTAATCATGAGTTTTTTCTTTTAACTTACCTCTCCACAGTTACAACCATTTCTCTCAGGGCTTGGAACTTGAAATCAGCTGATGTGGCTTTCATTTTCTTCAGAAAGTCTAGAATTCCACAAATATCTATTATCAGTTAGTATGTAATAGACCTTGCGGTGGAAAATGGATTATAAATGCTCTTATCAAGATACAAATTATAAAGCAGATAGAAATAGAGTCCTAAAGAAATAGGTTAACTATGTGTAATAAATGCTCAAGACACAATGAGGACTCAAAAAGCATTTGTGGTGTATTAGAACAATCATTGACTCTAAGTATAGTAGTTTGGATTTTTTTCTCAGTGATTAGAAAAAAATTATTCTATCACATTTTCAGAAAGATCATTTGAGTTGGGAATAATTTAAAAATATAAGGAAATATAACAAACATTAAAATTCCAGTGATAACTTATAACCTAAAATTAGATCATGTGTTACCTCTGTTTTATGGAAAAATATCACAACTTTTAGAAAAGATATTTACAAAACGGACATTCATTTCTGTAGTACAGGGTACCTTGTTTAAGGACAGTCTTATGAGTTAGAGTTGGGGAATTTTCCCATAAGAAATTATACATGAGCTATGTATCTTGGAGTTTGGAATAGAGATAGCTTGGACAACTTTCCAGGTAGAGAAAGGAGTGATCAAAATCAAATAATGAGGAAAATAACATTTAATTCAAGTAACTGTAAATTCAATTTTCTTTTTTGCCAGTTAAGGTTCTTCCCACCAGATACTAGCTTTTCATGAAAATATCTATCTTTCCATTACTTTACTTTGTCACCACTCATGGCTAATGAAAATTTTTTTTAAAAATCCACATCATGGTATGATGTTAATAAGTCTTTGGTTTATAACCCTTTTTTCTATCTAAACAGTATAGTTTTTCCTTTTGGTTCCCTCTCCTCTTTTTTATTTCCTGATGCTTAGCTTTTTCTGAGCTTAGTAACAGGTTTATTTCCTCAAGGACATTAAAATAAAATGTAAACATTCTTTCTACGAAAATTCCTAAATTTAAAACATTGACAATATTATGTATTGGTGAGAATTGGGCACATCTAGCACTTTCTTACATTGCTGGTAGGAGTGTATAATAGTACAACAACTTTTAGAAGATGATTTTGCAATTTTCTAAAAAGTTAAACATACCCCATGGCTTAGTAATTACAGTTAGATATACAACTAAGAGAAATTAATGTTTATTTCCATTTAAGAAAAATAATAAAACATAGAACTTGTATTAAGAATTATTATATCAGCTTTATTCCTATCCCCAAACTGGAAAAAGTCCAAAATCTAGTTCATCATTTGGAGAATGGTTAAATCTCATATATATCCATGCAATATAATGCTATTTATGAACTTAAAAAGAGAAGATTACTTATACCCCAATACATATAAGCCTCAAAAATGTCATGTTGAACAAAGAAGCCAGAGAAATGTTGCATACTGTATCATTTCATTCAAGAGAAGGCAAAACTAATTTATGAAGATAGAAATCCCAAAAGGTATTTTCCTTACAAGTAGTACAGGGCCTAGAAAGGGGCATGTTGAGATATCCTGAGGAGATGGGAATGAGTTATGTCTTGATCTGGGAAAGTACTATCAATTATATATAAATATGCTCTATTAACCTCATTAAAATGACTTGTAACTGCAAAACTTGAAAATATTTTAAAGACTAACTTTTATATTTGATAATATCTAAAAACATAGAAATGAAATGTGATTAAATTTTCTATCAAAGAACATAAAATTTCTCCATGACAAGCCAACCGAATGACACAACTGAAATGCGTCACCCATGTTTACTTCTTTGAAAATAATGGTTGATAGCTGGAAGTAGAATAAGTATAAACATCAAGGTGAGCATTATGTTAACTGTTCACTTAGAACTTTGACTGAATTTACCGATACACTCGTCTTGTTTTCAATCAGAAAAGCTAGCTAATTTCAAGCACATTAGAAAAGTGGCTTGGGCAAATGATCTAAATTGACACTTCACAAAAGAAGAAATACAAATAGCCAGTAAATATATGAGAAAATGTGTAACATCATTAGCAATCAGAGAGATGCAAATCAAAACTCCCTTGAGATTTCACTTAATCCCAATTAGAATGGCAATCATCAAAAACACAAACAACAACAAATGCTGGTGAGGGTGTGGAGAAGTGGGAACCTTAATACATTGTTGGTGGGATTGCAGATTAGTGTAACCACTTTGGAAAACCATATGGAGGATCCTCAGACGAATTGGAATGAACCTACCATATGATCCAGCAATACCACTTCTGAGTCTACCCAAAAGAATGGAAACCAAACTATCAGACCGATATACATGCATCTATGTTAATAGCCACACAATTCACAATTGCCAAACTATGGAATCAGCCAAGATGTCCACCAACAAGTGAACGAATTACAAAACTATGGGATATGTACACAATGGAATTTTACACAGCCATAAAGAAGAACAAAAGCATGTCATGTGCAGGGAAATGGATGGAACTGGAAAACATTATGCTAAGTGAGATTAGCCAGACCCCAAAAGTAAAAAAAATCATATGCTCTCCTTAATATGTGGAAGCTAGGAAGAAAATGGGACATACGAGGGACTCTAGACAAAGAAGGAGAAACCTTAGATGAGCAAAGGTGACTTAACTGAAGGTGATTGGAGGGGGGAACACCCTAATGCACATGATGTGCTTTCACAAACATATCAAAGTCAATCACTAAACTGAACTTGAGAGGGAGGGAGAGGGATTGGGGTGGGAATTGGGAAAAGGTTAAATGAGAGATGTATGCATGTATGCCTTTACCAGCTTGTACCTAACAAAGATGTATGATTACAATGCACCAATAATTTTTTTAAAAGTGGCCTGGGAGTCCAAAAAGAATGATCATCTGAAGCTTGACAATAATTGGAAGAAGCCAGCAGTTGCACTCAGATGTGTACTAATTGACACAGAAGAGAAAAATTCTGTTTCATGGGACTTCAACATCATCAGTGGTGACCACTTTGTCTGAAAGGAGACTTGGTTGAGTTAAGGAGTTGTGCTTGATTATGAGCAGGTGCTAATGGTTCGATGGGACTGTTAGAGACCTTGAGTAAGCAAAACTGAAGGACTGGTGACAAAGAAGTTTTCTCTCCCCATCAGGTACATTCGATCATGAGATATGGTACTCTGTAGGCACCCCAGGGCAGTTATTACATTCATCTATGAAAATTCAGATCTATTCCCCCATGCAACCGCAGACACTCTTTTCTCATCCCACTCTGCCCCTTCTCTTTTGCCACTAAACTAGTACCATGAGAATTAAAGGGTCACTATTGAGTCTCATTGTTTCAGGAGAGTCTCAATACTGACTCCTGGTGGCAGAATATTTCTATTAGGCACAAAGATCACTGGAATAAGAGTCACTGGGAGAAAAAGAGATTGAAAATGAGTGCAAACTTGTGCAACCACTGTGGAAAACAGTATGGAGGATCTTCAGACGAATGGGAGTGAACCTACCATATGACCCAGCAATTCCACTACTGGGTATATACCCAAAAGAATGGAAACCAAACTATCAGACCGATGCATGTGTATCTATGTTTATAGTGGCTCAATTCACAATAGCCAAACTATGGAAGCAGCCAAGATGTCCATCGACAGATGAATGGATTACAAAACTATGAGATATATACACAATGGAATTTTACTCAGCCATAAAGAAGAACAAAATCATATTCTTTGCAGGGAAATGGATGCAACTGGAAAACATTATGTTAAGTGAGATTAGCCAGTCACAAAGAGTAAAGAAGCATATGTTCTCCCTAATAAGCGGATGTTAGGGAGTAGATGGGACATAAGAGGGTCCCCAGATGAAAAAGTAGAGACCCTCGATAAACAAAGAAGTTTATTTAACCGAAGGGAATGGACGGGGGTCGGGGGGAGAGCACCCTAATGCACATGATGTACTTACACAATTATATCAAGATCACTCACTGAACTGAACTTGAGAGGGAGGGAGGGCGAGGGAGCGGGGTGGGAATTGGGGAAAGGGTCAGATGAGAAACGTGTGCACATTTGTCTTTATCAATTTGTACCTAACAAAAATGTATATATACAAAGCACGAATTATTACAATAAATAAATAAATAAATAAATAAATAAATAAATAAATAAAACAAAAAAAAAGAAAATGGGTTATTAAGGATAGTCATCAAACATACCCCCATTGTGCCCTCCATTATTCCAAGATCTATCCTTTTTTGCTATGGGAGGAAGCTATGCAGTTCAATCAAAGAAATGATAGAAAATGGCTAAGACTTGAGTGGTAGAAAATGCAATCAGGACCCCACTACTGTATTTCCCTTTCCTATGTCACCATGTTTTCCCATTGCTGTCACATTGCAGTACAGCTCCCCTGCTTCTGTGCAGTTACAAAAAAAATCAGTAGAAATATAGAGGAAACAAAGGGGTCTCTGCCTTTCTGCCCAAAGGAACATAGAGATGAAGTCAGGAGAAAAGTCCAGAGGAAGTTAGAGCCCACTTTTTAGAGAGAGAGGAGAATGAAAGAGATTTGGCATTCAGCCCCTAGACTGGGGAGAATGAGATAGAGAAATAATAGGCAGCAGTTGGGGCAAGGGATAGATAGAAAGCCCTGCAGGAAAACACCCTCTCCCATGGTAGAGGTTATGATGTAAAGTACCCAGGG
Source organism: Graphiurus murinus (assembly GCA_004027655.1). Taxonomy (NCBI): domain Eukaryota; kingdom Metazoa; phylum Chordata; class Mammalia; order Rodentia; family Gliridae; genus Graphiurus; species Graphiurus murinus. The sequence goes on from PVLC010002024.1 coordinate 89,003, forward strand.
CCTGGAGGATCAGCATGAGTGTTATGGAAAGAAACTATGGTCCAAAAGACAAGGCTGCCCTCATAACATGCTAACTGGCCTCTACCTCATGGCCCAGGGACTCCATCAGGACTGTGTCAATTATCTATGCTCTCTTCCCATTCCACCAGCAACAGACAAAGACAGGGACTCTAGACTCTACAGTGAACATGTCACTCCTGCTCTACTCTTGCTCTACCAAAATACCTTTCCACAAAACATCCATTTGACTCATTCATTTGCCTCATTTAATCTTTGTTTAAATATCACATTCCTAGGAAATTCTATCCTGACTACCCCACTTAAAATTACAAAAACTTTGACTCCCACAAGAACATCCACTGTGCACCCTTAGTCCCTGTTCCTCTGTCCCTCTAGGTTTTCCTAAACCTAGATTGTTTATCTCAGTCTATTATACTGTAGAATTAATTTAGTTATTTAGCTAAGTAGTTTTAGTTTATTTTCCATATCACTCCACTTATACCTAATACCCGGGGCACAGCTGATGCACACTAAATATTTGTTGAACAAATAAATGTGTTCCATAGACTAACAGTTTAAGGTACATGGACTCACATATATTCATCTCATTTACCCAATATTTATTTTAAATCTCCTATGTGCAAGGTTCTTTTGGGGCACTAACCATGGAGGACAATAGTCATGAAGGAAATCCTTTCCTTCACAGAGTTTACATTCAAGGCAGAAGAGGAAATAAAATTCAAGTGAAATATATACCACAGTTGAACCCCTATCCGGGCTCTTCATGCATGAATTCAACTAACCATGGGTCAAAAATATTCAGAAAAAAATCTCACATCTGTACAAAATATGTAACAGACATTTTAAAATCATTCTTCCCTAAAAATTAGAGTAAAATGACTATATACATAGCATTTACATTGTATTAGTAATCTAGAGTTGATTTAAAGTGTATAGAATTGCACAGATTATAGGCAAATACTATGACTTTTTTTTTTTGGTGGTGGTGGTGGTATTGGGGATTGAACCCAGGGGCATTCTACCTCTGAGCTAAACCCCTAGCCCTATTTTTTATTCTTTATTTTGAAACAGGGTCCCACTGAGTTGTGGTGGGCCTCACTAAAAAGCTTAGGCTGGCCATGAATCTGCAATCCTCCTGTCTCAGTCACCCAAGTACTGGGATTACAAGCATGAGCCATCATGCCTGGCTATACTATGACTTTTTATACAAGGGCCTTGAGCATCCTCAGATTTTGGTATTCAAAGGGTATCCTGAAACCAATTGCTCATGGATACTAAGGGACAACTGTATACTAAATGTTGTTAATTCTAAGTCAAAAAGTAAAGCAGAGAATGGAAGTTAGGAATAGCAAGGTTATAATTTTAAACAGTTGCCATTTTAATATGATTTGATGCTATAAAAAAAATCAGTCCAGTGAAGGAAATTTTTCCATGTTTATGTAAAACAATTCAAGCTTGATCTCTGTTTGGCTGTAAAAGATTTTCTGGTTCTTAAATCAAAGCTGGCAGTTCAAGGGGCTGACTCACTGTGTCTCTGTACTTGAGACCTCTTCACTGATTGCTCGGAGAAGAGAATAATAGCACGACTCCAGTCAATTTCCAGACTGGTGAGATTTTTGGGAAAGAGATTGTTAAAAATATTATGTCTCACAGAGTCACCACAGTTGGTGAAGAATAACAGTGCCTCATTAAGCCAGCCAAAATTCTAGCCTGACCACTAAGTGTCATTCTGGTCTCAGCTGCACAGATCTATGTCAGGAAAAAAAGAAAAGAAGAAGGGGAAAAATGCAGATCATGAACAATGAGTTTCATCATATTTAATAGGTCATTTCTGGAGAATTACACCATTAAGAAACATGGACAAGCAAAGGGGCAAATGTATAAGGACTTCAGAAAAACATCCGGGGTGATGCTTTAAAATTAGTTAGGATCATAAAAAAAAAAATTGACATCTGTACGGCTACCATCTCATGCTTGAAAAGCCAACTGAAAGACTGAAAAGCCTATAAACAAATGAAAATAAATGGATAGGAAGTCATACTGGGAGGAGTTCTCAGGTCTGACATTTGAAGAGCTCTTATTTAACCAGAGAGCTTGATGACTAAGCTATTACCCTTGGATGAATAGATTGGGAATGAAATGTGCAAATGAACTAAACTGGCAGGAATCTTTGGAAAAGTAAGAACTGTATAAAAGGCTGTTGCTGGTAGACAGATTTAGAGAAGGGCTGCTTCTGAACATTTATTTTCAGAATACGAAGTGGTATCGTGTGGGCTGGAAAGCCAAGAGGAGGTCACAATCACAGCCAAAGAATAGACACATTGGTACAAGAGGGGAAATGAAAGGTATTCAACTATATGGGCTAGGGAACTGGTGATTAAGAGTGAAACAATCTACAAACATTAAAAGATGTAGCATCAAGCCGGGCGTGGTGGCGCACGCTTGTAATTCCAGCATTCAAGAGGCTGAGACCGGAGGATCCGGGTTCAAAGCCAGCCTCAGCTACCTAGTGAGGCACTCCACAACTTAGTGAGACTCGGTTTCAAAATAAAGAATAAAAAATAGGGCTGGGGGTATAGCTCGGAGGTAGAATGCCCCTGAGTTCAATCCCCAGTACCGCAAAAAAAAAAAAAAAAAAAAAAAGAGGTAGCATCAAGTAGAGGGTTAAATATTCATTCTGATACCTCAGGACAGAGTTATTATTCTTTAAAGAAAGGATCATCTCAGCCAGACACTTTCCCACAAAAATTATTAATTCCATTATTCATTTGGATTAAAAAGTGACCCTAATAGATTTTATATTACTATTTTTCAAGACCCTGCTCAAGTTAATATTTGGAGGCCATTGATTCCTTCTCTCTCATACCTTCCAAGGCGGAATTAATCATTCCCTGAATCTTCTTTCCCAAATATTTAGAAACTGCTTCTGTTATAGCATTGACCATTTTGTACACTAATTATGTTGGGTTTCTATTCTTATGAGGCGAGTTTCCTAAAGGCAGGGTTTATGTCATTACATTTTGCATCCCTAGCACCCAGAATATTGACTGGCACATTAAATGTGTATTGCATTGTATTGCATCCTTACTTATTCACTTGGAGTTTAATTACCATAGTTATCATTTGTTACCTTTGATAATCCCATATTATGTTAATTATGTGTATGTGGTATATACATATGTGATATATACATACATATATATATGAAGTATTTTATGCACCAATATGAAAAGAACCATTTTAAGTAAAAGGCAAGGTGGCAAGCATTATTTGGCATGCTACTTGGTGTGCAGGAATGAGAGAAAAAGGATAAATTTATTCATAGTTGTTATTATTTTTATGAAGAAGATCTGGAAGGATACTGTTACTTAGGAGAGGAAGATGATTCATGATGTAGGCAGTGCTAGAGGCATTTTTCACTGTGTCTATTTTTTGCATTGTTTTGAGTTTCTAGAGATTCATTCATTAGACATCATCTATTCAAAACATTTAAAATATTTTTTATAAAACTAATCACATTGGGAGTAAAAACAGCAACAGTAAGACAAAAAGGCTGTATAGGACTCTGGCTAATTAGCTTAAGCAGAAAAGTGTTGCTATTCATTTGTTTTAACAAATAAACTCAATTCCAGTTATGAACCAAGTTGTTGTTGAAGAAGTTGAAAGGAACTTGTATTTTTTCATGCAAGTCATTGTAATCAAAATTCTTTTGAAAGGTTCGGTGGATAAAGGTGACTGCTTCGTTTTTTCTGTTAATTGCACTTCTAAAGGCAGCATGCCTGCAGGATCTTCCATCTGTTGCACTGAACCCAAGGCAATTCCTTAACATATTGTTAGGAAATCAATACTTTAAATAATGAGATTTTCTATGTCCTTGAAGTAGTGCTTGGTACTAAAATAGATTTATATGAAGTTTTCATTTGTCTAAGCTAATTAGTGATTGCTTTCCTGGCTGATTACTTTCAAGCAAACACTCTCACATATGTATCTGTGTGTTTGTGTGTGCATGTACAGAGTTGAGTAACACATGTCAACATATAATTATAAGAAGTTATAAAACATAACTCATACAAATATAGAATGAGTATGCGTTAAAAATTTATTCAACGTGTTAATGAAAGAACTAGCTAGATGGCAACACTGGTGCAAAAAAGAAGTAGAGAAGAGGGATTAAATAGACATAGAAGGAAAAATGAATAAAATACAGTTACATACAGAATTGGTTGATATATCCTACAGAGTGATAAAACCATAACCTTTGAGGTTATCTTTTCTACTAGGCAGACATAATCTGCATCTCTCCCAAATAAAAAAAATCTACCACTGAACATAGGACTTTACAGAAAATGACTTATATTTAAGCAATAATTAAATACAATCAAAGTATAATTCCCTGAGTAATTAAATAATCTTTCAGTGGGCCTATTAGTGTTCTGATAGACATTGAAAAGACATTCTGTCTATGCTTGTATTCCAAATTAGACTACATTACTAAACATGTGTTAGTGAAAATAAAAGTTGTTGAAAAGTGATAGGAGCTATGCCTCCTATCTTTGTCTCCAAACCTGAAGTGAAGAAGTAATTCTTACAGAAGCAAAACAAAAAAATGTTTTGGATATTTTTAAATGTAGTTCTCTTCTAATAGGATTATTTTCATATAATGAGCTAAAAGAAAAAAGTGGAATTATTAATTAATGTATGTTTCAACTAATATGATGCTGAGTGTGAGGGCAAGATCAATACCACTAATAAATATAATAATAAATGTCATTTTACTCAGTGATGAAATGTATCAATAACCATACATGTATTCCTTGACTTGGGAAACTACCTACACTGGTTTAGAGAAGAGCAGTTTATGTTTATAGACTGGGGATACAGCTTTAATATAAGGGGGAGCTTAACAATCTTCCCTTGTTTTTTCTCACTGATTAGAAATCTGAATAGCAAAGCACAGAGCTTGGTTGGTCCCAAAAGAAACATAGGGGTTGGCCACTAGAAGACATTCTTTTTGATACATGCATCCCAGCCACAGTCAATTCCTTGAACTGTAATCAAGTTAAGTAAATGGGAAACACTCAGCCAGACTTTCTCAGAAAGAAAAAGTGGAGGATCATAGAGAAACCAGGAATATGGAGTTCATGCTGACAAAAAGATAATTTTTCAAGGAATAATGAAATCTACATTTTTCCAGATACAATGTGAATATACCTCAAGGGTCACTAAGAAAAACTGCATGGCTATTTTTGTAATAATAAATTAATCCCGGAAAATTCTTAGAAATGCATTGAACAGGCAATTCAGAAACAACTTTTTTGCTCTTGAAATTAATAAGACAATTAATAAGACAATTAATTGTTTAATTAATTAAACAAGATAAATAGGATTGTTTAATTAATTAATCCTATTTATCTTGTTCCAAGACACTTACTACTAATTTTTCTACTTTCTTTTTGCTTTGGTTAATATCTTGAGGAATTTTAAGATGGAATGTTTATATTTGACATGAATATTCCTTTTATGCTTCCCCACAGGAATATCAGTCATGTTCTTCCTACATAGAAAATATACCTTTATAAATGAAGAAAAGCTGGGCATGGTGGCACATGACTGTAATCCCAGTACTTGGGAGGCTGAGACAGGAGGATTGCAGGTTCTAGACTAGCTTCAACAACTTAGTGAGACTCTCAGCAACCTGGCAAGACCCTGCTTCAAAATAAAAAATAAAAAGTGCTGGGGCTATAGCTCAAAAGTAGTTGGGTTCAATTCCTAGCAACACACACACACACACACACACACACACACACACACACACACACACACACGAGGAAGAGGAACAGCTGGTTATTGAAATATTTCTCTTATAACGGCCAGATGACTTGGAATGGGGAAAATGTTATGAAGAGAAGCAAATTCCATCTGAATTATTTAAAAGCCCTACAGCTACTGTAGAAAAGAAATCTGGCTCAAATAGAAGTGTCTCCAGTACTACTTACTATTTTCTTACTTACCCCTTAAAAGTTGAAGTACTTACTGTTTGGGAAAAATAGAGGCTGGAAAAAAAAGTCCACTTCACATCTTCAAAGCACTGCCATCATCCTTTGTATCCCTCTATGCCTGAGGCAAACTTTTTCTTTGTTCTATCCTCAACTGGTTTCAATAAAGCCAAAAGAGGAGAAACTTAAATTTCCCATCAAGATAAGGCTATTAATTAACTAGATTTGCAAAAAAAATGGACTGGGAAAGTAAAGTATTAAGTAGGGGTCAAACTCAAATGCTGCAAAGTCATCACTGTGAAAGCAATACAAGGAATTGTCAATGCTACAACTGTAATTAGTGTTTTAATTTATATGTGGCTAAAGCTCCAATATTATTTTCAGATGAGATTACTAGCAATTAAAACTTAGGCTTTGAGGGTTCCTTATGGTGCATGGTAGAAACACTACTTTTTTTTTTTTTTAATTCTTGAAAAAAGCCTCAGTATATGGCCTAAAAAAACAAAACCAAAAAAATATCTACAGAAAGACTACAAAGGACTCAGAAATATTACCTAAACAGTTCTAGGGAAAAGGAATTTCCCTTCTTGGCCTGAAGAAGAAAAACTTGGAAGACCTAAACACTGATTTAGGATAAAGCAGAAACAGGAAAGGAAGCATCTCCAAGAGAACTTCTATTCACAGAAGCAGATGGAGCTGAAAGCTGGCTGGTGTAGGCTCCCATGTTCAGAGGCAGCAGGAAGCTCCAAAGCTATGAAGAGAGTCCACAAAAAAAGGCAGGCAGGGCAAATCTTAATGGGAAACCAGAGAAGACAAAGTGTAGAAGCTCCAGCTTCAAAAGAAAAATATGAAAACAATGGTGTAGGGTACTTCTCATGCAAATGGACTGCATTGAGACTGAGGTGCTACTCAAAGGGGAAGAAGAAACAATGCCCTAGTCATGTAAATGAAAGGCTCAGATTTGGTGTGTGACCTTGGAGATGAGAAATTGAAAATATCCTAGAGCATTAGAAGTTTTAAGAAACATTACATGTTATGGGAGAAAAAAAATGTATTGCCAATATATTAGGGATTAGATATACTCTTTGAACTCTCAGACATCAATTTTATCATGCTTATCTTAGTCTTTGCCTATGAAATTTTATTCCTTTATCCTGATAAATGGTCCAGTGCACTGTAATGTTCAGTGATGTGGTTTGGAGGTCATTGAAAGAAACAAAGACTTAGAGATAAGGTTCTTTGCCTGATTCTACTTTTTAAATAACCTCAGGAAACAAAACTTTTAATCACTTATTCTCCTTTCCACTTGTCATTTCCTATTTCCATAAAATGTCCTGAGTATTTGAATGCTCATATTGAAAGATTTTTAAAGAAAGGAAAAGAATAAATTAAAAAATGTTTTCAGACTCACTAAGACTTACTAAAGGGAAAAATATGACAAATGCATGGGAAAAGATTCTAAAAAAATTGGATTGATGTCTTTGCCCTATTGAGGCACTAATCTTGGAATAATATTTCCTAGTTCTTTAAATGGAAAGAATGATCTTGCATCCTCTGGTACAAATTCTATTCATAATTTTAAAAGAGGAAGGAAAAGGAATTTATTCCAATATGTTGACTTTTTTATACACAGTCTTTCTTAAAACTAAAAGAAGCCTTTGAAAGAAGTCTTGCTGTGTACTAGGAAGCTGAAATTTGCCTGCTGTGAGGAATTACATGGGTGTGGACATAATTTGTGAATGAAGAATCAAATATATATTTATATATAGTATTAAAAATTCAGTTGTTTTAGGTGCCATCAATTTTTAATAGAAAGGAAATATTTCTTTTCTTATGGATTGCAGTTGTAAATTAGAAAATTCCACTCAAGTTTTGTCAATATGTAAATATTGAGTTAAAAATAAAAATAAAAGGCCAGGCATGGTGGCACACACCTGTTATCCCAGTGCTTGGGAGGCTGAGACAGGAGGATCACAGGCTCACGGCCAGTCTCATGTAATTTAGTGAGGCCCTCTGCACCTTAGATACTGTTTCAAAATTAAAAAATAAAAATAGGGCTGGGGTATAGCTCAAAGGTAGAATGCCACTGGGTTTAACCCCTTGTACCAAATAAATAAATAAATATAAAAACAAAAGAAAGAGGAGAGAAAGGAGTTGGAGAGGATTTGGAGGAGACAAGGAGGAAGAGAAAGAGAAAAAGGAGAAGAGAGCAGGAAGGAAGGATTCATTTATTTTCAAAAGAGACTGCAAATTTCAGTTTTTATTCCTGAGCTGGTTTTGTTAGCATTGATATTACCAGGGGGTGAGAGTATGTCATTTAAATATTGTTAATGAAGTATGCAATATCTTCTCATAAATCGGTCATGGTAGGCCAGGGAATGCCTAGCTTGCAGTTATATCTGAAATTGCCACATATCTGGTATGTGGAAAGGCAGAGAAACTACAACTAGTAGAGCATGTTTGAGGGGTGAGGTCCTTAATGCTAGTGATGGCACCTGCCCTCACACTAACCATATGAGGCAGCCATTACTGTCCCTGTTTGAAAAGAATACAGAGACTCAGATACAGTATTTCTCCAAGGTCCTACAGCCAAGTAGAGACAAAGCCCTGGCTTGATCCCAGACCCTCTTCTTTCTTACAGCCACTTGCTCTTCAGTATACATTTGGCTTCATCTGATTGGCTGAGATCAGCCTTCCTCCACTGACTGTACACCCACACAATTCTTTTAAACTACCATGGCAAGCCTTTCATATGAAGAAGGCATAGTAAGCACCTTTGGTACCTGACAGTCACCTCTATTGATAGAAATGACTACCCACAAAGACTCTTGCTGTGCATTCTGACTCATGTAGAGCCTTCATTACAGTGAAGGCAAGCTTTCAAGTCCAAGATGGGTTCTGTGAACCTTACAAGTTTATGTAGACTAGTGTCCTTCACACAAAGGAATGTCCTACGAACACCTTAAATAATTCACAGTTTAAGATGTCCATCAACAGATGAATGGATTACAAAACTATGGGATATGTACACAATGGAATTTTACTCAGCCATAAAGAAGAACAAAATCATGTTATTTGCAGGGAAATGGATGGAACTGGAAAACATTATGTTAAGTGATATTAGCCAGTCACAAAGAGTAAAGAAGCATATATTCTCCCTAATATGTGGATGCTAGGGAAAAGATGGGGCAAAAGAGGGTCTCCAGATGGAAAAGGAGAGACCCTCGATAAGCAAAGAAGTTGACTTAACCGAAGGGGATGGATGGGGTGGGGGGGACACCCTAATGTATATCAAGGTTACTCACTAAACTGAACTTGAGAAGGAGGGAGGGCGGAGTGGGAATTTGGGGAAGGGGTCAAATGAGAAATGTGGGCACATATGTCGTTATCAATTTGTATCTAACAAAGACGTATGCTTACAATGTACGAATAATTAAAAAAAAAATTTCAAATCTTCCCTGCCAAAATGCCAATCAAATGGCTTGGTAAATGCCATCCAGAGCAGTCTTTCCTATCCTGTACATTCTACTGCTAGGCGTTTTTGTTTGTTTTTAATTCTAAAATATTTGCATCTTCCATACTTCTTACCAGTTTAGAAGAGTGTGCATCACTCTTATTATAACTCAAAATCAAAGGAAACCAGTGTAGCCTATCAGGAATGGTCCAGTATGAAAGACCAAAGGCAGCCTGGGTGAAATATGAATAAACCAAAAGAGAATAAGAAAAAATATTGATTTTACCTGAATATTCAAGACTCATGGGGAATAAAGAAATCATTTGCCTACCTCCAATGGAAGATTTTTAAAAGCTGTGGTTCCTTTAGCTCCAAAAGCAAAATGAGGCCTGCTTCATATGGCGATTCAGTTCAGTTTATCTCATTTACATCTCCACCCATCTGCCTCTGGATAACTGCATAGACATCACCATGGAGCTTGTTAGAAGTGCAGAATCTCACTGGGTGTGGTGGCGCATGCTTGTAATCCCAGCATTCAGGAGGCTGAGACCGGAGGATCCGGGTTCACGGCCAGCCTCAGCTACCTAGTGAGGCACTCCACAACTTAGTGAGACCCGGTTTCAAAATAAAGAATAAAAAATAGGGCTGGGGGTGTAGCTCAGAGGTAGAACGCCCCTGAGTTCAATCCACAGTACCGCAAAAAAGAAGTGCAGAATCTCATCCTCCACCCCTTACACATCAGCTAAATCAAAATCTGCATTTCAACAACATCTTTTCCCTGGGTATTTCATATATACATTCATATACACTGATCTATTTAAACCTTGGCACAAAAAGAAATATTTCTTTTCTTGGAGGTTATACTGGAGATAATAATTATACTAAAATTGCCATGTAAAAGAAATAAGAGTAAAATAATATAAATTATAATTATAATAAAATAATTTGGCTGAAGTTAAATCCAAATACAAAGACTAATATTTTTAATAAAAGAAGAATAGTATTTTTGTTGTGTTGCATTGATATGGCCATAGGTTGAGTGAATACATTCTTTCATTAATAAATAGGAATAATTTTGCTCATTCCTCAGAATTATGGTGAGAATTAAATAAGGTAATATGTGAACAGTGCCTGGCACCATGCAGGCAATCAGAAAATAATAGGTACTATTAGTAAGCATTAGTAATAATTTTTGTACCAGCAAAAACAGATTAACTGGACAATTTAACTGGCTTTTGAGTCAACTCTGTATTCTCCTCTGCCCTTTTAGATATGTGTAGATTTATAACCACAGCAACTTGGCTCTGTATCTCCTAAATTTTTTAGAAATATGAATGATGTGGGTGGATAAAGGAAATTCTCCAACTATGACAAACATTAAGATACTGATTCCACATCCTCCTGTGATTCCCCGATAAACAATTGTACAATATTCACCTGAATAATTGTAATTAGAACAGGAAATGCTTCAGTTAGACTTGGTCTCGCGACAGACAAAATTATCATTGCCATCAGGTTCTCACTCCCTTGATATTCTCTCTCATGTGACGAATCCAACACAATCTATAACCGTCAGCGTGGTTACCTAGCCTCAGAACCATAAGCCGTATAATTATCACTATGCCATATTAGCATGGTGGATTCCCTCGGTACTAATGGGATGCAAAAGGTGATGTGTATATGGATTGTGTCAAGTTGTCACACTGCACAAAAACATGGTCCCAATCCCACAGGCTATAATAACCACCTAATGATACACTCATGTCACAGAAGTACATAAACAGAGTTCTGCTGCCCATTATGGCTTCCTTGCAGTAGAACAAGCTCAGGGGGATGTGTGTGAATGAGTGATCACATGTCATACAAGATGATTAAAAATGAGTGGGTCCCTTTTAGAGATTAGTGGATGTTAAATTATTTCATTCACTTGCTCTTCATGATGAATAATAAACCACTCTCAGAGTCTGCTGTTCTATTCATTTATTACATGATAATGTTTAGAAGCTAATTACTCTGAGATAGCCTACCCAGCAAGAAGGGAGTGAGGAGATGAGGAATTGCAACTTTAATTTCAAGTTTTAAAAATTCTGGGTCTGACATTCAGCCAGACTTTTTTCAGTTACCCATAATTATTATTTCCTAGGGTTTTTTTTTTTTCAGACTTCTGCTTAGAATGTCCTAGTGTTTTAATGGCTGTTGGAGAGACTTTGGAGACCAAAAATCCATTAATCTAAAATATATTGTACTACCATTTCAACTTCTATTTGGTAAGTGTCTGGAGGATTCATTTCCTTAGTGAGCATTTGTTAAACTCTTCACAGAAAGTATGAGACAGTCAGCCCCATCCTGTTAAGAATGCAATTAATCAACTAATTCAGCCAGTGTTTATTGAGTACCTACTACATGCTCAACACTTTGATAAGGCATTATGGAAGAGAATGATATAAGCTGTGTTCTTGGCTGTGAAGAGCTTGAAATCCAATCAGAAATATGGCATTAAGATATAAAATGATAAAGGAGTCAATATGCATCTATTCTACATAATCTTTGGACCATGCACTATGTTGGGTACTTTTGAAAAAATTTCCATCTTATTTAATCCTAACTGTTCTTGAGAATGAGACTTATCACCATTTTGCAGCTGAAGAAATTGAATGTCAAAGATGTAACTGTGTTCAGAGGAAGAACTGGGATTAAATCCCTCTGAACTCTAAGCCCAGTGTACTTTCCACAGTCCCATATGTTCCAAACACAATACATGAGATAATTAAGGGCTAATTTGTATAATAAGAAAACTGAGTTTTATAGTTCAGAGAAAAGGGCTCAGAGTTATCAATTAAGCCTTTGAAGATATAAAGTCTGCACTGAGTGAGACTTTGAAGGTTGAAAAATATGTAAATATACCATAATATTTCCCTCCCCAAGGCTATTTGTTTCCCAAATTGTTCCCCTAGCAAAATTCTAAGTACAACTACAAATCCCAAGATTCTCTACCACTTGAAATAGTCCAAACCCCTCTGCTCCCCACCTTATCATCCGTTGTGTGCTGTAGATTAAAGCCCTGGGTTATACTGAACAGCCAGTGTTTCACATCTTTTAGTGCCTCTCCCAGCTCCATAGCACAGTATCTGGCTCCTGTCTGTGCTAAGTCCAGCACTTGCCACACAGCACAGGCTCAGTTAAAGGATGTTGTATAAGTGCTTTAAAGTGGAGAGAGACACATATAAAATAAACAACTAGGAAAATGTGTGATAATGAGGGCTGAGGTCAGTATTGGCAGTCATAGAGAAGTGAGCATCTTGACAGCAACATGTACAGACTTGCTAATTTGTTGCATGGGATTATAAAGAGGAAATTTAAAAATTGATCTATTCAACATGTATTTATTGAACCTCTTCTGTGGGCATATCACTGTAGAGAGCACTACAAGAACACTGACACTTCCAACATGGTAACTGAGAAAACAGTATGACTACAGGAACATGACCATCCTTCCGGGGAAGTGATTTGTTCAGGAGCATTCCATGATAAACAAAATTGGGTATTCATATGATGATTTAAAAAATCTTCAAGATGAAGACATCTGCATTTTCTGTTTTGATTGGATTTTTGTTTGCTTTTTTCTCAACAAGAGAGAAGATATGCATTTTCTTCCAATCATGGAAGAAAAGCTCATTTCAGTGTAGTATTTTCCATAGGTGGTAATGTAGGAGGGTGGTTTTGAATGAACATTGGTTTAGTAGCTGTGTAATCAAGATTTCAGTGTTATTAATGCTCCAAAGTTCTCGGCATAAAACCTGAATTGCTTGCTATTTTGCATAAATTTACATGCCATATTAAAGGAGTTTAACTCATGTAGGTGGGGGGGGGGAATTAATATAGTCTGTATAATTATATCCAAGCCCAAATTAAAAGGCTGTTGTGCATATCATCTGCAGAATAGTTTAGCTAATCCATCAACTTAATCAACTCCCAGGTGAAGGAAGGCAAGCTATAGTCAGTGGTATGCTGGTAAATGTTTAACAAATGCTCTCCAGGAGGAAGAACGATTTGATTTGTAGAGTTTGCCAATTTCCAAAGCGCAAATATTCTCACCATAGACAATTCCAGGCTACTTGTACCTGACTGATGTCACTGAACAGAGTTGGGAGGAGCTGTGTACATACCATCTCTGGCATACCACTGTCTTCTTTGAAGATTAAAACTTCTCACATCTTGTTTATTGTGCCTCTAAACTTAAGAGCTTGTTCTAAGGAGTGTTACCTCTAACTGGTGAAAAGGATATCAGTGCCCATGAGAAAAGGCATTGTTCAACAGGGATCCATATGTCTCCACTGTTTCTGAAGACTGTGACCTCTTTGGGGAATAACCAAAGTTCAAAGTAAGGAATAGAAGTTATTTTCCCTAATGGGATGTGTATAAATGGAGGGACATTGCCGAGGCACTAAAGATTCGACTCCTTGAACCAGGTATTGGCCAGGGAAAGGGTGGAGGCACAGGCCATATGGGAAAAGAAGGTAAGAACCTGACAGCACTGCAATTCTCTGCTTCCACGTCTACCTTTCCTAAATTCTAAGACTCCAGGAGCTGCAACCATATCATTCAACAGTGCATTTCCATAGTCCTCTGGCCCACAGTGGGCCCCAAATAATTGCCTGGAAAACATTTTCATGACACCTCTACTGCTTACCTAAGGTACATTATAATGCCAAAGAGCATTTGAAAAATGAAAGAAGTAAACATATGCAGGGTATTATTATTATTATTATTATTATTATTATTATTATTATTATCATTATTATTACCACAAATAATATTATTATATCATAGAGGAATCTACTATAAATTAATTAGAACAGTATGAACATTTTCTATTCAGGGGTATTGACAATAATCTCTTGTAGATATAGAAATCTCCTGGTGATGTGGCGAGTGCCTTCAAGTGCTGACTTCTAGATTATTGTCAAAACATGACAGATTACCGGTTTCAGAAGCTCATGTGTATAAAGCACCCCACTCCCTGGTAAAACAAGAAACTTTATGTGATGTTTCTAATATCTGTATTCTTATAGTAACAGTATGTGCAACGGGTTCCTCGTCAAATTATCCTGCTTAGATTATTTTCAGCAGTCTTTTAAGCTTCTACAGAATATATACTTAAATTCTACTGCACCCATTTTATCCACAGCACATCATCTGGTCTGTTGACCTTTATTTACTGGTCTGTAGTTTTGTGTATCACCTCAGAGTTCCAGACTTCCATCATTATTCAGTGAGAGTTAGCATATTTTTATTTATAACAGCAGTGTCGTTTATCCAGGTCCAGTGGTGCACACCTGTAATCCAAATACTTGGGAGGCTGAGACAGAAGAATCTCAGGTTTGAGGCCAGATTCAGCAATTTAGCAAGACATTGTTTTAAAATAACATAGGTGGGAGTGTAGTGTGAAGGTAAAGTGTTCCTGGGTTCAATCCCCAGTACCACACACAGATAGAAAGAAAGAAAGAAAGAAAGAAAGAAAGAAAGAAAGAAAGAAAGAAAGAAAGAAAGAAAGAAAGAAAGAAAGAAAGAAAGAAAGAAAGAGAGAAAGGAAAGAAGGAAGGAAGGAAGGAAGGAAGGAAGGAAGGAAGGAAGGAAGGAAGGAAGGAAGGAAAAATCCATGTCTGGTATTTATACCTCTAACTCAAGATCCCTACTCTCATGTAGGGCTAGTATTTCTTCCAAGGGTTCAGTTGGACAGAAGGGTTCATGTGTTTTCCATGGTCAGTTATGTGGATTTTTGCAGGTCTGCAAAAGATTTGTTTCAAAGTTCACTGTTATAGTTGTTGTCAGGCTTCATTTGTTCACACATAGGTATCTCTGAAAATATTTGAAGGTCCTCTGGCAGTTAAAGAATGAGAAAGGGTGCCAAAGACAAGAGTCTTTTTTTTCTTTTCTTTTTTTCTTTCTTTTCTTTTTTTTTTTTTTTCTGTCCTGGGGTTTGGCATTCAACCCCCGAGCTACACCTCCAGTATTATTTTTTATTATTTATTTTGAAATGGGTTCTCAATAAGTTGCGAAGGGACTCACTAAGTAGCTGAGGCTGGCCATGAACCCACGATCCTCCTGTCTCAGCTTCCCAAGTACTGGGATTACAAGCATGTGCCACCACTCCCTGCTGAGTCCTCATCTTTTTGTAACTTAATGTTTAAAGTGACATATAAGTAGAAAATGTACATCATCTTTCCTGTGAATCACACAGTTCTGGTTCACATCATGGGAGAGACTGCACATGGGCATAAATACCTGAAAGTGGGAGCATTGGAATGAACTTAGAGACTCCTTACCACACGTCCCCTTGGAGGGCAGAGGTTGGGGTCAAATGAGCCATCCCAACTTGCCTCTGATGAAGAGGTATCTGAATGAACTTGAAAGAGTGAATGCTGAGAGTGAATACTGAGCAGAATTTGGCAGGCTAGAGAACTATGTGTGTGTGTGTGTGTGTGTGTGTGTGTGTGTGTGTGTGTGTGTGTGTGTGTGTATACAGGTATATTCACTCAAGGGAGTGAAGGAGATATTCTGGGGAAAAGGAGAGTCTGCATTAAAAAAGTATTGGCAAGAGGAAACAAATTTGCTATTTCTAGAGCCCAAAAATAAAGTAATGGAAGGGGAATGATAAAATATAGGGTTGATTAGAGAGGCAAGCCAAAGGAGCATCATGACATCACCCATTTGCTTTCTTTTGTTCCCCTATAATGGTCTCCACTGTTTTGTCATTTGGGTAAGAATAGATTACTAAAAGATGCATCAATCAAGAGGGTTTTTTGGTTGTTGTTGGTTTTTTTTTTTTTTTTTTTGCGGTACTGGGGGTTGAACTCAGGGGTATTCTACCTTCGAGCTATACCCCCAGCCCTATTTTTTATTCTTTATTTTGAAACCGAGTCTCACTAAGTTGCGGAGTGCCTCACTAGGTAGCTGAGGCTGGCCGCGAACCCGGATCCTCTGGTCTCAGCCTCCCGAATGCTGGGATTACAAGCATGCGCCACCACACCCGGCTCTGGTTGTTGTTTTTTATCTGCAGGTAAAACAATTCCCAACTCAAAATTACTTAACCAATAAGGCAATTCATTAGTTTGCATAGGACTAGAATGTTCCCAAGGTTGACTGAGTTAGTAGATCAAGAAGAGCTTTTTCTACACATCCTGCTACCATTTTCGGTGTTGGCTTCACTCCAAGGCTTCACATCCATTATGACAATGCCCCATGAAAAAAACAAAGACAGCCTCTTCTTACATTTCCTTCTCAATATAGAGAAAACCTTTCCCAGAAGTCTCTAGATTGTCTTAGCTCACTTCTCAGAAGCCAGGATTAGCTCATACTTGTCTGAGTGAGTCATTCCCAAGAGGAATGGAGTTACCTTACCTGGCATATGCTGATCATCTGAGATGGGATTATGTTGGCATATCAACCACAAACATCTGCAATAGACAGATTTTTGACAGATTAGTTTACTCCTTCATAGAATTCTTTTCACTCCTTTGTGATCTAAATTTCATGTCCTGGATTTCAATAAAGAGCAGTCCAATGATCAACCACATAAAATCTGCTACTATTTTGACAGAAAATATATTTTGAAGGCATTTTTTATTTTATTACTTGGGGCTCTTTGTGGCAAACCTTATATAAGACACTCCTTTCAGAATTAAGGTTGCATACAAAAAAAAAAATCTCTTGAGGATATCATACATCTTCCTTTCTGAGAACAAGAAATACGGACTTGACAATGTTTCCCTTTTACAATGGCTTTCAGGAAACTCCCAGAGTTATAAGTAAATTTCATGCCTCTATTAACAATTGTAATTATTTTGTGAATTTGGTTTCTACTTATTTTCTTGAGCTTTATTTTTTTGTTTCTATATCTCTATAACTCAAATACCCACTGAAGCCTTCAGTATCTCCGGCTCAGCATCCTCTTTATTCACCCTCTAGCATCCCAGGTTCATTTCCATCACTGTTTGCCACCAGAAACTCACAACAATAATACTTGGGAAAATTTATATTACTGCAGATTGCCAGAGGATGATAGAGCTGCAGGGAAAGTTCCAATAGGTAACCGACATCACTTAGGAATTTAACTCACTTCCATGCATCATCAATTACTCTGTTTCTACCTCACCTTCCTCTCATATCTTCAGGAGTAACACAGATTTCTCTCCTTAGCATGTTCATGGCATTTCAAAGAACATTTTTGTTATTTAAGCATGCCTTAAGGATTTCTTTTTTCACACTGGGCAGGTTGTCAGGGTATTCTAATCACAGTTCTCCCCAAGAGAAAGCCTGGCAGGTAAAACTTTCTCCATCTTCTTACACATATATACTTTATTAACTCAATGTGAGTGTCTTTCTTTTTTTTTTTTTTTTTTTTTTTTTGTGTGTGTGTGTGTGTGGTACTGGGGATTGAACTCAGGGGCATTCTACCTCCGAGCTATACCCCCAGCCCTATTTTTTATTCTTTATTTTGAAACCGAGTCTCACTAAGTTGCGGAGTGCCTCACTAGGTAGCTGAGGCTGGCCGTGAACCCGGATCCTCCGGTCTCAGCCTCCTGAATGCTGGGATTACAAGAGTGCGCCACCACGCCCGGCTTTGAGTGTCTTTCTTTATAAATCACCCCAAATCCTTTTTTGAAAAAAATCAAGTATCAAATAAGTTTGGTAAAGCTTCTAAACATTGCCACAAAGGATGTAATTGGTTGCAAAAATAAAATGCTTGACAGTAGGGAATGCTGACTAAGATGTCTGTGTCACCTATGAATTTCAATTTTTTACCCTTATCCTAATGCTTACAACCAAGATAGGAAATCAATTTTGTAAAAGACTAGATGTTCTGAATCAAAAATACATGTCTCCAATATTTAGAGATCAAGATTATAATAAACATTTTGATCTAATGAGTATATTGTAATCTACATGAAACCTATGCTTCAGTCTGCAACTATACAGTTATAGTCAAGACAGAATCCTTGACATGATATTGAGTCACTATGTGATCCTAACATGATAGAAAAAGATTTTTAAGGATGCTGAAAAGGATACTGAACCCAAAACAATATTCTTGAATTATTCATTTGAGCACAATGCAGTTGGAAATGGATCCCCACAGGTCTCCTTTCCCTGGTGATTCAAGCACCTTTCATTATTTCTTTGGAGAGTTCAGCTCAAGTCCTTGCTATTCACAAACCTTTCCCGGAACCCAGCATGAGTATGCAAAGCCATCAATAATTCATTTTTTCCACTTTGGGTGGTGATGATGTTACTGTATCAGCACAAAAATGATCCAGGTATATAATACGAACAATAAAAGAGCTACCTCAGATGTCCCCTCCACATCTCCTCTGGAGCACAAAATGTTCTCCCAGTCATTGGCTCATATGTCCTTTCAAAGAGGTGAGCACTGTTTGATTAAGTTAGTAAAGAAGCATAAATTTTTATGCCACAGTCATCAGGAGAGATGATAGAACTAAGAAAATACGTAGTATACCTAGAAAATAACTTAAGAGTGGCCATGCATTGAAGATAGAAATCATGTTTCCTCCCTCTTTAAAAGTCTGTTTCACTGTAAAAAGTCAATAAATACAATAAATTAAACTAACATTAGCATGCAATTCACAGTTTACCACAATTCCCTCTATACTACCATTTCTAATCTCCAACAGTGCCCTGTATGAGGATATTTTAAACTCTATTTTCCAGAGAAATTGAGGCTGAGAGAGGTGAAATCACTTGACTGAGAATGTGGAACTAGTACGTGGTGAAGCCAAGACTCAAATCAAGATCGTCTAACTGTAAATAAAGCTCTTTTGTTGCCATACTTCTGACTAGCAGGTGATAAGAGGGAATTTTATCCACATTTCAAATCAGACAGGAACTCACAGTACTTCATATGGTTGCACAGGATAAAAAGTTGAAAAATAATTAATTCAAACCATTAATGCTTAAGGCTCAACTGGAAAACAAGAAAATATCTACTGTACAAGATCTGATTTTATTTGAAAATAAAACATTTATCTTCATGACATTAGCAGACGTAATGGACCCTGAAAATATCTCTTGGTTTCTTATCTGCTCAG
Source organism: Graphiurus murinus (assembly GCA_004027655.1). Classification (NCBI taxonomy): domain Eukaryota; kingdom Metazoa; phylum Chordata; class Mammalia; order Rodentia; family Gliridae; genus Graphiurus; species Graphiurus murinus. The sequence goes on from PVLC010002024.1 coordinate 108,580, forward strand.
AAGTGGTCACTCTGACTCCGAGAAATGATGCACTTTCTAAAGCTAAAAGGAAGTGTAAGTCAGGTGTGAGTATAATTCAGCCAAATAAAAATTTAAGCAGAGACTCACCATCAAAACACTAAGTATTAATTATGTTAAGAATGCACAAATTCAGCTTGATTTGCCATTCCAGAGGGTTAAATGCAAGTTTTAGCCATTTAGGACAATAAGGTACTAAAGGAAAGGGTCATTTGCTATCCAGGTGATGGGTCTCTCATGAGTGACAGATAATTACAGGGCTATGGTAGAACCTGGCTGCTGGCCACAGGACACTAAATTAGAAAGGGTGAATCAGTCCATCTCTCAACTCAGGTTCTAACCATAATGATGCTGATGACTATCCACCCGGCACCTTCCAAGCCAGGCCTTGTCCTAGACATTTAGTGTAGAGTACAGCCCCTCATTGACACAATGACCTTGAGAGGAATCATCATATTTTGCAGCTGTGAATACTGACCTTTGGAGAGGCTAATTCTTCCCAAGTGCAGAGCTGGTAAGTGGCCAAGCTGAGGAATTTCAAATTATGTCTGGGCCTCTTCCCCACTACATCTGTGAGTCGGGATGAGGTAAGATTGTCTCACTGCAAAGTTAAACCCACCAACAGAACAGATCAGGGATGGAGCAAGGCAGCAAGGAAGAGAAAGGACTGGAAATCTCTCCCTGCTTCCCCACACCCTTAGTCACTCACCAAGCCCTCCTCTTCTCCCCCAGTTCTGAAGGTAAGAGCTGAGATGAGGAACAGACACGGTCTGTCCAACCCCTGCTCTGGCCCCCACTAAGTCATTACTCAAGACTGGCCAGGGAAACTGAGACTTGACCCCGGGTCATAGCAAGGTGGCTTTCCAGGGAGCCACCTTGGCAGTAATCCCTATAAACTCCTTCCTTTGGCCTCTCAGGCTCCCAGGCGCATGTGGAATGGATTATGTTTCTAATCATAACACTGCCCAAGCTGTCTTCAAATAAGGAGCTTGCAAGAGAAACGACCCAAATTAGGAAGCCGACGTGGGCACAACAGAATTGGCCTCCAACCTCTCCCACACGCTGCCAACATTTTTCTCCTCTCTCCTGATCCTGTCACTTAAGCATTCCATTAACTGACAGAATTTTTCACATGGCAACCTCTGTTTTTGGAGAATTTGTACTTGGTTTATTTATAATTGCCCTAGTTCCAAGCATCAATTTTGTTATTTTTCAGTGCTGTTTTTATTATTGGGAAACAGTCCCCCACATCACTCTTTCTAGAAGTATCTGTAGGCTCCAGAACCTCTGAACGCCTGACTGGTTGTTTGTATATGTCACCATCACCTCCTTCGATTTCGAAGTGGATATTTATGCATGCTCACTCTTTACGGCCACCTCTACTGCAGCCACAGTCTTTGGATTTGGAATGTGAAAGGTCAGAATGATTCTTTTCCAAGGGTTATCTCATGTACCTTCAACATAAGTACTGGGCTGGAGGCCGAGCTCAGTATTCTGCTTTGTGTCTCAAACCCCAAGTCTCTCCTTAGTTCATCATTTATATCTGGAAGTCAGAGCATCTCTTTAGAGAAAAGACATCCAGCATGACAATAAACATTTTCATTATCTCCTTTCACACACAAACCCTAGGGGGAAGGTACTCTTGTTTTAATTTTCCAGTTAAGGGAACTGAGGCACAGAATGATTCTATAACTTGCTGAAGTAAATAACCAGATTGGAACAATAATAATCAATACTCACCCACATACAGACTCTTCCCCCACCTCCTCTCAGTTTTAAATTTGTAAATAATCTCAAACTTACAAAAAAAAAAATTTAGCAAGAAGGGGAATAGTATAAAGAATAATAACCTATTAATTGCTCAGATTTACCTATTGTTAACATTTACCCCTTTTGCATTATCATTTACACAAGTCTGTCTAGCTATATATAAATACATATTTACATGATATGATATGTGATAAATGATAGATATTATATTTAATATTTTCCTAAGTCATATAGAAGTTGAATACATTATGCCTATTTGCTCTTAAGTAATTCAATATATATTTGCTAAGAAGAAAGGTATCGCCTTACATAACCACAGCTTACTTATCCAATTCAGTAGATAACTGATATCACATTAACAGGAATAAAAAATTTTAATCTAATCTACCTCCATGGCCCAATTTTTCCAATTGACTCCAAAAAGTCTTTTATAGCATTATTTTCCCCCAATACACAATTCAGTCTAGGATCAGGTATTGCATGTCATGTTTCTCTAGTCTCCTTTAGTCCACAGCCTTTTTGTTTCTTTTATGACATTGATATTTTATAATAGTGTTTTTCCTTCTTTCTTCTAATAGAAAATACCTGGGGCTTATCTGAAGTTTCCTCATGATTATATTTAGGTTGTGCGTTTCAGACTAGAGCGCTACATAAGTAATATTGTGTTCTTTGTATATTGATGCATTCTGAAAAGAAGCAATGTTTATTTGCTTCTCATTGGGGATTTTACTTTGTTTACCTAATAAAGATACTATATGATTTCTGTATTGAAAAAATACAATTATTCTCCTTTAAATTAGTAAGCTATGCATAGGAAGTCAGTTTATGAATGTGAAAATATTGTAATCTTCATCAAAATTTCCTCTCTATATTTAATGCCAATTGATGAATTTTGCCTGAGCCGATGTTGACTATGATGGATTGAACTTAATAATAAGTTAGAGTGATGATTTGGGGGGTTGGAATGTAGCTCAGTGTTAGGTCCCTTGCCACACATGTGCAAGGTCCTAGGTTTGATTCCCAAAAATGTAAAAAAGAAAAGAAAGGAGAAAAGAAACAAAGAAAGAAGTGATGATTTTCTAACTCTAGCAGTCCCTCCACATTTAATACCAGCACTTGATCTTCTGCAGTAAGTAAAAACTCTCCCTTTTCCTCCATTTATTTACCTATTTATTTATCTATTTATTAGATAAAGTAGTACTGAGTCTTGAATTTTTATTTTCTTCAGTGGAGTATAGTCACTGTCTTTATTTATTTTGGTATTCAAATTGTTTCTTCTTTGGGCAAGGAGCCATTTCAAGTGAGCTTTCATCCTTACAATACACTCTCATCATTATGTTTTAAACTTCATTACTTTCTGGCATAATACAATGTTCCAGGATCCTCTACAACTTTTCCCAACTCAACCCTAGATTTAGCAATGTCTCTGAGGAGTTCCTGTTCTATAATAGCAAATGGTATTGGAGGCCAAGATCTAAGATGTGCCCATTACTAGTGTGTTTTCCTTTTAGATCCTTTCAGCAGACAGAGCTAGGAAACATAGGCATAAACACACACACACACACACACACACACACACACACACACACGAATATTTACATGAACTTGCCCGCATGTGTATACACATGTACGTATTTTAGAAATCATCAGTTCACATCAATGCCTCCAATTTGGAACACATCTCTTAATCATTACACAATTATTTTTCATGTGCTTCCACAATGGCTTAAATTAGCATGTAATGTAGAATCCAAAGTGACTCAGAGAATATTGCCTCTGTTCCATTTATGAATGTTTGACATCTCCTACTTAAAATGTCACCCTTATTCTGGGGACAATATCGTGTGGCCTTGAAGATTCTATTTTGTCTGAGGTTCATATCTGAGCTCTGTTTTACAAGATCACGGTGGGAATTAAAAAACAAAAACAAAAAAAAATCAGAAGCTTGAGTTTCTCCTAGAATTTGTATTTGTGATTGTCTACTATTTCAAAGTAATTCATAAAATATATCATATCCTAAGACAACACTGAGTGTATCCACATTAAGCACAGGCTTGTACTGAGCGTTGGATGAAGAAAAGTGCAGGTGAGTAGGCAAAGCCTCTTTCGAGTGGGAATGCAAAAATGGTGATAACAAAGGAGAATGGGGACCCCAAATTTCTAGATGCTAGAGTGTGAGGAAAGATGAAGTCTCCAAGATGGGTACAAATAGCTCAGTGACCCTGTTTCCTGCCATTCCAGATCTCTCTAGGAGGAAAAAAATAGCTATGTTCAAGAGCAGGCAGGCGTTGCTATTATGGCATTCATCCATGCATCAATCCATGTAAACCCAGAAGCAGAGCTGAAACTAAATGCAATAAATCAGCCTCAAGGGTGATGACCTGAGTCCCACGGACCACACCTGAGTGCAACGTGAGCCCTTAAAGTAGTCATACTCACTGATACTCATTATTTTTGGTTATCCTTATAGCAGTTATATTGAGGCAGCAGTCTGTGATGGCTTTAGAACCAGACAGAATTGAGTTCTAGTCTTACCTCTGCTGGTAACTGTGTGATCTTGTTTCATAATAACCTCTCTGAGCCTCAAGTTCTTCATTTATAAAATGAAAAGAGTACAAGACTGTTATGTGAATTTGATGTATTAAATGTAAAGTCCGTGGATGCAGTCCGGTCTCAGATAAATGTAGACTTTATTGGGAGCAATGAAATGTGTCATAGTACCTGAGGTGTCATAGTACCTAAGTATGTCCCTAAGAAAAGTAGTCTGAGGTGCTTTACAGGCTTGAAGGAGAGAACTGAGAGGCCAAATGCACTCCCATTCTTTTTAGATTATCTCTCAGTATAGGTTGGTTAACAGCTAACAAAACTGTTTCCTATGTATATCAGCCAGAATTTTACAGCAATGTAATGATTTGGATTCATATCCTTTGTTATTGAATTTTTAGCTGATTTTATCACTGAAAACATACCAGTTCTTGATCTGATGTTATCCTGCAATATTGCATTTTCTTTGGAATTAAAATTTTCAGATATGGAGCAGCCAAGGACCAAAATTAAATACAAACAGCCCGTTAACAAGATATTCTCTGGTGAGGCTTACTGTCATCACAGGCAGCATCTCTTCCTTCTGGGCAAGGTTCCTCTAGGTCTCCCTACCCAAAATTATATGTCCACAAACCACCCTAAATGGCCAGCTCCCTCTGCTATATAAGGATGACTGACAGATAAAATACAGCTTTTATTCGTTTCCTACTGAGTACTCAAATACCAGAGCTGCTGATGGGTGGTGTTATGGCAGATTAATATTGGAACACAGGTCTCCCAACAATGCTATGCAGGAAGGGAATATCTCAAGCCACACCCTTAAAATCTCTCTGCTTTGCAAGCCCCATTGCCCCAACTCAGATGCCTTCAATGGGCTTTGCAGGACAAGTACATCTGTCACTCAGGAGTAAGGGAACTGGAGAGAATAGGATGATGGAAACAAAAGAAAGAAGTCCTACCTAAAGACACTGACTTTTTTTTTTTTAACATTGTATTGGCCAAAACACATGGACCAGTTTGTTTGTGGCTCCTGCCCTAACCCAGGACTTGCTCTTTGCAGACCTTGATATGAAGACCTACCAGAGAAGTTACAGATGGGGTCCTGCTCTTGACTCTACCACCAACAGGCTCTGAGAATATTTGACTTCTCTGCACCTAGTTCCTCTTTGGTAAGATGAGAACACAAAGACTTCAGGGGACAGGAAGGTCATCTACCTTCGTCTGGGCTTACATGCCAGACTCATTCCAGCCTGCCTCTCTAGGCTCTGCTCCTACCTGGTGGCTGGTCTAGTTTTGTTTTGTTTTTTGGAGGGGTGGTACCTGAAGCTTATATAATTTGCAGTGCCCTATACAAGAATAATAATATAAAAAATATAAGTAGGTCCATAGTGAATATTTATTCAAAATGAGAAAAGAAGGCACAAAAACATCAATTTTAAAAAGATAGAAAATACTGGAAATATCACAAAACCCAGAAAATTTATATTAACTTATAAAACTTATAAAACTTATAAAAACATAACATTTATAGTAACTATCTGAGAACCCTCTATAAATGCATGTATTCTGCATTTTTGGCTACATTTTCTTTGATTGCCTCTACTATGACAAAATTATATAATGTTCTTTTCTATAGAGATAGACTAGGAAGATAATTTAGATTTTTGTGTAACGCAGGCAGTTGTTAATTTTTTTTTTTTCTTTTTTTTGCGGTACTGGGGATTGAACCCAAGGTTCTGCCTCCAAGCTATACCCCCAGCCCTATTTTCTATTCTTTATTTTGAAACAGGGTCTCACTAAAGTTGCGGAGTGCCTCACTAGGTAGCTGAGGCTGGCTGCAAACCCGGATCCTCTGGTCTCTGCCTCCCAAATGCTGGGATTACAAGTGTGCGTCACCACACCCAGCTCAAAATGTACTATTAATGATAATTTAAAGCATGTCTTTCAGTTTCACAACTCTATTGTCAATGTCAGACACGTTTTTAATACTGTTTTCAAATTTGGGAATATCTTCTATCAAGTGTCTTTCCTGTGTGAGCTGTAAGATTTCAAGCACTCACATTTCATTGAGCAGAAGCTAATCTAAAAAAATCTTTAAGTTGATGATGCTTGTTAACCAGGGCCTTGGGAAGGTGTCTACTAATCACTAGGTACTAGACAACTGCACCATCCGTCACACATTGAACCTCTCCTCTTTCAACACATGTCCCTGCACAATACTTCTCCCTCACTCTGAGTTGCCCTTCCTCCTTCCTCCCACACACCCCTTCTCCAAGGCCCAAGCAGATTCAACCTACACCCAGGCTGTCCCTGCTTTCTCTTACAAGGCTAGAAGATAATCCCTCCATGGTGTTATAGTTTGTCTGCCTTTGCTACTAGACTCAGATTCCCTTGAGGGAAGACAATAGATTTCTCCATCTGTCTAGCATAAGGTATAGCTAAAAACAACAACAACAACAACAAAAAAAAAAACCTCAATAACTGTATCATAAATAGAAATTGCTCCACAACACATATACAAGAAATGCCACAATTTTTTACCTTTCTAAAACTTTATTTTGCTTTGATTTCACAATTTTCGATTTGTGATTAAAAAAAATTCGTTCATTTATTGGAGCATTATCCTCCTCCTTTGGGCTCAGACAGTCCATGAAAATGGGGACTTGCCTTCAGACCACTAGTCAGTTTTAATTTCCTGGACCCTGTCTTTGCTTCTGCCAGGAGTGATAGAGCAGTAGTCCTCTCCATTCCTCTTTGGCTGCCCCACCCTACCCCAGGATCTCCTTCCTTTTAAGATGGTGGCATTTGGGGGAGGGAGAACCACTTAAATCACTTATGTGCCTGTTGTTCTTCTGGGATGTCATCACCATTAAGTGAGGTGAATGTGAGCAGGGCAAGTCTGTGCCAGCTGCAGAGAGTTTCTGACTCATTTCCTTTGAGGGCCTAGAAATCTCCCCTAAAGGACTAAATGAAGAAGTCATCAAATCTATGTCTTCCCACCAGTCTCGGAGAAAAAAGTGAAATTTTTAAAAAGAAGGAAGGAAGGGTCAAAGGACAAAATGACAACAATTTAATTATCTTAATTTAATGATCTTATTTTCGCTTCTAAAATTGGGTGACCCTTTGTTCCAAAAAATAGAATAAATGTTCCAATGAACCAAGCAGAGGAGCTTAGTTTTATAGACAGAAAAGGACTGAAGAAAACAAAAGTGAAACGCAAAAAGCAGATTGGTCATTCAGAGTTGCTTTCTTTGTACAGCAGGGACAGGGAAGCAGAACAATAGAGAAATAAATCATTGGTTAACTTCAGGTTACCTCTTTTGTATATGAATGAAAACAGAGGAAACTCCATTATTATGCCAATTAAAACTGTCCTGTTTGAGAAATTTGGCTCTTTCCTCAATAATCTTGATTTCTCTTTTCTTCTGGAAGATCAGATGAACTTCTTAGTTTCAGCTTGGGATATAGAGCTTTAGTGTGAGTGACATCATTTTCAATTTTTAGCCTAATCTGTTGTGATCTAGTTTAGTCTAAAATAATGGCTTCCTATTGTTTATGTTTAACAGGAGGAAGGGAGGGAGTCAAAGAAGAGAGAGAAGGAAGCAAAGAAAGGAAAAAGGAAGGAAGGAAGGAAGGAAGGAAGGAAGGAAGGAAGGAAGGAAGGGAGGGAGGGAGAAAGGAAATGTTTTGTGCAAAAATACTCAAGTCAAGCATGGTGGCACATGCCTAATCCCAGTACTTGGAAGGCTGAGGCAGGAGGATTGCAGGTTCAAAGCCAGTCTCACAACTTAGTGAGACTCTTAGTAACTTAGTAAGAGCCTGTTTCAAAATAAAAATAGGTCTGGGGGTGTAGCCTGGAGGTAAAAGACCCCTTGGGTCAATCCCCAGCACCACACACAAAAAAAAAAACTCAGAAACTTGAGACCACTAAAGTCTGGTTGTCCTTCCTCTATAGATGAAAGATACAATTACTTCATCCATTTTTTAATGAATCTGCTAAAGAAAGAAAATAATAATAATAATAACAACAATAATAATAGTAAATAAGGCACAGGTTAATCTCTATATTAACTTATTAATACTTTGTCCTGTCCCAAATGTTTATTGAAGGAATCAATTAATAAATGAGTTCTCATGGTTAATTCATCATCATGAATCTATTTTTTTCAAAGCTACATTGATATAATTTAGAGGAAAAATGTCTCTCTCCTACATAGTTGTGCAGGTGAGAACAATGATTAGAAACCATTCCCTTACTGCACTAAAAGTACAGACCAGCCTCCTTCATCTCTGCTATGATAATGGAGTTTCCTCCCCTACCTCAGAAAAAGGGTTTATTTTTACTTTGTTTGTTTTTGTGCACTGGGGATTAAACCCAGGGCTGTCCTCTGAGCTACACTCTCAGGACTTTTTATATTTTATTTTGAAATAGGGTCTCACTATGTTGCTGAGGGCCTCACTAAGGCTAGCCTGGAACTTACAATTCTCCAATCTCAGTCTCCCAAGTACTGACATTACAGGCATCTGCCACCATACCCAGCTACTCTGTATTTTATAGAAAGTGGTTAAAGTAGATGAGAGCTTGCATTTGGCTCCTAGTGGCTAACTTGAAACTATATTACGCGGGGGGGGGAGGACAAAGCCTTTTTCTCCTTAATCAAAACTTCCTTAAGAGAGGCTCAGTTATAGTGCCTTCAGGACCCTAACCAAAAGACACTAACAGTGTTCCAGAGAGCAAAGGGCACCTGATCCAACCTACTCTTCCAAGTAAGGTTGATGTCTATAGTCTAAAGGAGAAATAGAGATTTCACTGCCTCACACCATCTGATCATTAACTGATATAGCAGAACAAAATGATTCAACAAGCTCTTTTCTAGTTAGCAGGACTTATTTAAATTCCTTCACCTCTTCTACCCCTCTTTTTATAACCCACAACAAATTACCAGTATTGATAAACCATTAGAAAATAAAATAAGAGACAATTTTATTGACAGCTAAATGAAGTAATGCCTGGGTTGTGTTGGTTTTCGGCAATTGAGCTTTTGTATTCATTAAAACTCTGCAAGCATCATGTGTTAAATTTTTGATATATGCAGTGCACACTGAAATCTTTATCTACATTAACTGAGACACCAATTTGCACCCCTGTTGCCCCCTAATAGGCTGATTTATTGTGGTTTCCCAAGGCCTGTTAATGAAAGAGGTTGGAATTTTTCAGTGGCCTAAATCAATTTCATTTTTGGATGCGGCAAAACTTGTCAAGGTTCATGTCTCTCGTTTCCTCTTTTGTCAATACGGATGGATTGCATGAGCTCTGGTGTTATTTGCAGCACCCTGCGGCTTGACAGATTGGCATGCAGGCTGGGGACTACTTGGACATCTGCACCAACTCAGCGAGGGGAATGAAAAAGAAATGTCCTGGAATTCCAAACTGTTTTCAAGGGGGGACATGCTTACCTGAAAGCATTTATGGAAATAAATAAAGACAAATAAACACAGAAATAAACCCCACAACACTGACAATAGGCAACAACATCCAGTGCCAGCAGTGGCTGCCATCATCCTTAGCACCTCCTTTGGTGGTTTTGAATGATTCCCTATTTGAATTCCTATTTGAACTTCAGCTTCTCGTTTTGTTCACTGATTCATCCTAAGCACTTGGAAATTAGTCTGAGCTAAGTAAATATCATCATTGAATAGATTTTCACACAAGAGAAAAGAAGAAAAAAGTTCATTGAATAATTACTTTAATGTTTGTTACCAGGAAGGTCATGGATCCCTTGAGGAACTGAAGAAAGCCATAACCCCCCACCTCTTCTCTTCTCCTCCCTCTGTCTCTTCAGAAATATGCTTCACTGCTTATAAAAAAAAAAAAAATTAAACTTTTCCAGAGCCAGGCATGGTGGTGCACACCTGTAATCCCAGTACTTGGGAGGCTGAGATGGGACAATCACAGGTTCGAGAACAGCCCCAGCAAGTAGTGAGACTCTCATCGACCTAGAAAGACCCTGTCCCAAAATAAAAATAAAAAATAGGGCTGGGTATGCAGCTCAGAGGCTGGCTGCCCCTGAGTTCAATCTCCAGTACCATACACACATAAAAAAAAATTCATATAATTTTTTAATTTACATAGAATCACAAGGGCTGACCTTAGGGTAAGATACCTTCTGGTCCACACACTATCAAGACACTGGATAGTTTCATTGCTAGAGAGTGGGGTAGGGGAGCAGGAGATACACATGATATGGGAAGGAAGAAACTGATCCAATCGGATAGAATGATCCTTTGCATATTCTTCCTAGAAGTATCCTGACACAGTCAGTCAAGCAAACCATCCAAGAATTAATTTGATATACTAATCACTGTTCACAGCCCAGAAAATATTAAAGAGATAATGACCAAATTTGTCAAAAGCCACAAAAAAATTTTCCTCCCTTTTCTTCCAAATATGTTAGTCGATTTGTTCTCTAGGGTGACTGAGTTAGTTTTTCTTTGGTTTTGCTTCCTCCTTATGGAAGGAGTTCAGAATATTCCAGAGCAGATCTTATTCTTAAGCAGACTATTCCAAGAACAAGTTATCCTCCCATTTTGCCATCTTGAAATAGAAGCTGGTCATACAAATCCCAAAAACACCTGAATGTGAAGACTCGGGAGGATCCAGTGATTGCCCTTGTGTGAGGTAAAGATGATGTTGCTGGATTTAACAAATCTTGGTTATGTACATTGTTCTTGTTGTATTCAAGACATTTCTGAGAAAAGTATTCAATTGATCAGATCTATTGATGTTAACATTTCTATATCATATACTAGGTAAGTTAGGCTTATTGTTGGTCTGTAGTTTGACTTCTCAGAAGCCTTAAAGACTGCATATTTTTCCACACTGCACTCTGAGATGATTATTATTGTTCTCTTTCAACTTGTGCCAGGAAAATCTGACCTAGAGCCCAAATTTGTAATCAGATTATGAGACAATTTCTCACAAAATCCTGATAATTTGGCAGAATTCTAATAAGGAAGCTACTTACCCAAACTTTAGGAGAAAATTTCATTGAAAAATTAACACACCCTTTAGGAGGCTTGGAATGTGATATTTGCAACAAAAGGGAAATTTTCGTATTCCTGGAAAGACAGGTATATATTTTAGCTTTGCCAGTAATTAGCTGGATAACCTTTAAAACAAGGATAATAATAATCAACTTTAAGGTAGTAGGAACATTAAGCAGGATTATGTCTATAAAATATTTAGGGTGGGGCCAGAAGCAGAAAATGCTCATTCAGTAAACAGAAGTTAAACCAGGTATGGTGATGCATCCTTTAATCCCAGTACTTGGAAAGCTGAGCCTGGAGGATTGCGGGTTTTAGGTCAGCCTCAGCAATTTAGCAAGTCCCTCAGCAACTTAGCAGGACCCTCTTTCAAGATAAAAAATAAAATAGGCCTGGGGGTGTATCTCAGAAGCAGAATTCCCCTGGTTTCAAAAAGAAGAGAGAAGCCAAACAGAAGTTTCCATTTTGCAACCTCCCAAGAGGTCAAAGAAAAATTGAAAGGAGAAACAAAGAGAGACCACAGGTTGGTGGGGGACCAAGAGGACATTGGTAGACTCTGCAGTCTCCAAAGTTAAGTCAACTGTTAGCAAAAACCATAGGGGCGTGAATTTTAAGACTCTCTTTTGGGGTGCTGGTGTGGCTTCTACTAAGAGATAAGGGTGGTAACAGAGAAAATGACAGTCCAAACCAATGACAGAAGAGGCTAAATAGTTGAAGAAACTTAAACATTAAAAACGAAATCAAGTTCCCACTTGTTTGACGATAGTAAAATTTAAATAAGTCACTTTAAGGGAAGACAAGTACTATTAAGGCCAAAAAAGCCATTAAGACATGTTCTCAGAAAGACAAACATTGCAACAAACTGGAGTGAATGAATATACATCCAATTCACAACAAAAGAAACATTACGGGCCCAAAGCCAGAAACTATTCTTGGACTGAAAAAACTTTTTTCATATAACACTAAATTTAACCAACTGGAATTCTTTTTTTAAAAATAGCATTCTATTCAACCTTTTCAAATGAAGAATTTGCATTTAATAGGAAATGTGCACTTTCTTACAGGGATGGAACTCCCTGTCCTCAGCTTAGTTATTCTTGGAGGAGCAAGATCATATTTTGGCAACTCTTCCTCAGGTCTGAATGACTGGAGGAGTGCTTCAGAGAGTAGGAAAGATTTCTACTTCCAACCAGGAATGCTGCTGGGTGACTGTTGTCTGAAGGGAGGCCACTAACCTTGCCCATGAGGATGAAAGCCATCAAGAGAAAGGTCTAGTTGTGGAGTAAATGACTAGTATAATTAAGGCTATTGTTGGGGAAGATGTTCATTAGGATGAAAGAGTCTGCAGCAAGTTTAAACAATGAAACAGTATGCCATGGGCAGTTTCTCAAATTCTTGCTTACTTTAGGAAATTATGATGGGCTAATCAAAAAGCACCCTGATTCTATAATAGAGAGAATATAGGGAGTAGTAAAGGACAAAAGAACCAAATAACTCTTTCCTCAGACAATAGCTCATTCTGTTGCTTAGCGTATCAGTAGGTTAATTAAGTCTGTTAGCAATGGGGCCTGTACATTTTCATTTGTAGGAGATACTGCTCATTAACACATGGGCATAACTAACAGTTGTGGAATATTAGCATGCCTTTGCAGAAGGAAGGATGCCAGAGATGTCTTAGCTGGGGAAAGATAAGTCTCCCCTTGCTGATCAAGGCACCATATTCTTATGCCAAACACAAAGTAGGTCTGTCATTACTTGTATCTGTTGTCTACCTATCATGTTACCAGATGGAGAACTCAGATACATACATTCATGGATATTAATCTCTTCTACCCTTTTTCCTTGTTCCTTTCGGGAGCTAAAAAGAAAACTATTGGCTATAAAATATTCATAAACTGTATATGACTGCAAGAAACAGAAAGGCCCAACTTAAACAATGAAGGAATTTATTCCTGATTTCATCAAATATACCAATTCTAATACAACCTATTATTTTATGAATCACTAAGAAAAAAATTAAATACTGCCAATTAAACTGACACAATGTTCTCTAATCATTTAAAAAACTAGTGTTCCTACTGAAAGAATTTTAATACTTAGATACATATATTTTACCATACATAGCATATATGCTATAAATATAAAAAATATATTTATGTCATAACCATCAATCAAATCTATTGTTTCATGTCCATAAAATATCTTTACATTCAGAATCTGAATCTTTAGAATCTCTTTTCCAATTAAGAACCATAACATCCATGTTTTTCTATTCAATAGTATCCTCTGTGGCTGGGCATGGTGGTGGTGCACATTGTAATCCCAGGTCTTGGAAAGCTGCATCAGGAGGACTACAGGTTCGCGGCCAGCCTCAGCTACTAAGTGAGGCCCTCTGAGTTTAGTGAGACCCTGTTTCAAAAATAAAGAATTAAAAATAGGGCTAGGGGCATATCTCAGAGGCAGAATACTACTGGGTTCAATTCCTAATACAGCAGTATATACATATCCTTTGTGATATCAAATATTGATGGTGCAACATTTCCTAAAATGCCTCTTGGATTTTCTTCCAAGCACTGACACTCCTGCAAATTTTTGTTATGGTGCTTTATCTTTTCAGATGTCAAAAGAAGGTTGCTCTTATACCCTTCAGTGGTCTGTTGACTGCACTATCAAGGGGCTGCAGTCATCAGTCACGTCAGAGGGAAAAGCAATCAAATTAACACATGTACAGGCAATGGAAGCCATGTCAGGACTGCCATTGGTCAGCTATGATTGTAAGATATGATCAGGACAAAATACATTCTGATTTTAGAGATGTCAAACTAAGAAAAGAAAGTACAACTTAGAATCAACAAACTCATGGTTCTGGGGCCGACTACTTCAATAACCCAGATTCTTTTCACTCCTCTGCTCAACCATCCTCAGCATGGTATCCTCTGCTTAGCTGACTGTTTTCATGGGCCCAAATGCTGTTATATTTGCAGGAGAGTCATAAGCAAATATGACTTACAAGGTAATAAAAGGAAGTATTTGCTCCCAAATGTCTCTTTATATCAGTAAACAAAAGAGTCCCTTCGGAAGCCTGGCACTGTGGCGCACACCTGCAATCTCAACACTTGGGAGGCTGGAGGAACAGGAGGATCACAGGTTCATGACTAGGATGTGGTAACTTAGTGAGGCCCTGTTTCATGAAAATAAAATATAAAAAGTTCTGGGAGTGTAGATCAGAGGTAGAATGCCCCTGGATTCAATCTCTAATACCTCCCCACCCCTGCCAAATAAACCACTCTTTTTGGAGAAAATTTCAGTCACGCAGGAAGAAGAAAGGGAATAGGTATGTATGCTGTTACTCATCTCTGCCACTTTGCAGGAATTGGGGCTTGATGTCAACAGATCTTCCCATTTGTCAAAAACCATTAGAAAGATGGATTTTTCTGTGGAATATCTTGATTCTTTAAATGTGTCCCCAAACCATCAGTTTCTATACTATTCCATATTGTATACATGCAGCTTGAGGGCACTAAAAGAACATACCTGTAGCAGTTCTGGAGATGTAGCTCACATCTAGTTTCATGTTCCAGAAGGAGCAGTACTGCCAGTAGTGACAAAGACAGCCTCCAGGTGAAGAAACGGGCCCTCCACTGATCCGCGCTCATGGAGCTAAGCCTTTCTAGTGGGCAGACTGCTCAGAGGTAGAAAGCCTAGTGGAAGGTCTATGAGGCCCCACTGAGAAGTGCTGGCACCCCTAGAACCACTAGGAGTCCTTCCAACAAGTAACTCAGACCCCAATTTCAACTCCTGTCCTACTTCAGCCGCTGACCACACTCCTCACCACCCCTCAACTCTGTGGCGTCCTGCCAGCCTCCCCCTGAACCACTCCCCTGCCTGGCCTTGATGCCGTCCTTTATCATCAGCTGCTTGTCCCTTTCTGGCTCTGACAACCTCTCATCAGGAGTTGTACTTGCTGCTAATTTAGTTGGGCCAAGAGTTGTGGCCATTTTAACCATTCACTTTTTCCACAGTGTCTTACATGAGCTGACGATTTCCTCCAGGTTTCATCCTGGCTTCACTCATGGCTTTCCAATCTCCACCACTTCTGGAAAAAAACTTGACAAACTGCAATTCAAAGTGAGCAGATATGAGTTATAGCTTTGATAATAGCCAGTGTTCTTAAGAGTGTATCAGAAAGAGGAATGAGAAGATGGCGACTGAGTGAACCGTCTTTTCACAAACGCGGTGATTTGGATCTAAATTTACCATAAAAAGATCTTTTCAACAGAAGGAAAAAAGCGAAATTTGAACCACAAACAAATAAAGAAGATCAAGAAAGCAGAGCAGGAACAAGAAAAGACGCCATCGCGCAGCGATCCGCGTTCCGCACGGACCCCCGCCGGCCCGGCTCTGCCGGGGCAGGCAGCAGCCGGGCTCTGCATCGAGGAGGTAGGCTGTGGAAGGGCAGGACCAGGAGCCTTGGGGGCCACCCAGACGCTGGGAACGGCGGGCCCCGGGACACAGCACCCCTGGCACCCCGCGCCGCACCCAGGCGGAGACCAGAACCGTGGGGCATTCAGCGTGGGCACCCGCGGGACTGGGGTCTGTCCCGGCGCATCGCCTCAGCGCGGAACTGTGACCGCCCAGAGCCTGAGGTGGGACGCAGCTTCTTGGCGGAGGCCTGGGCCTGAGGCGGGAGTGGAGGAGCTGAGTCCGGGAGGGGCAGGACGAATCAGTGGGAGCCGGCGTGCCGTGGAGCGGCGACCCACCATATCCCCTGCTAGCCCTTCCCAACCAGCTACCTGCCATCTGGCCAGACTATCACTAGCCTGCGCCCCTCAGCAACCCGGGAAGGCCGAGCAGGCAGGTCAGCCTCCACGCTCTGCTCCAGGGATGGAAAAGTGAGCCTGAAGCAGATCGGCCGGGAGCCCAGCCTCTTGACTGGGGGAAGAGAGGGAGTGCTTGAAGCCTGGGCGTGAACTTGGAGCGCCTGGGTGGAGATCGGGAGATTTGGGGGACCCAGCGTGTGGCTGCCACCATCTTAGCCGCCAG
>PVLC010002025.1:0-41761 GCA_004027655.1 Graphiurus murinus
GCAGGCTAGCCGCTTTGCCCGTCGGGGCCGAGCGAGAGGGAGAGTGTCGCGGCCGGGCCCACCACCCTGGGGAGTCGGGGAAGCCCCCCAAAAAACCAGCACCAGCCGGGAGTCCAGTCAGCGGTCAGGCAGCGCCGCAGGAACTCAACTTTATTGGAACACACAATAGAATATATGGGCAGGTCAGGTAGGGAGGTGACGCTGGGGAGGGGGAGCCAATGGGAGCAGATCTCCTATAGCTGCTGTGGGGGAGGGAGGTAGGCCTTTCCTTGACCCACCCACCGGCTTCCCTAGGTCTGAGGGGTCAGATTTCACCAAGAAAGGTCAGAGCCTGTAAGTGCCAAACGCCACATAGCCTGTAAGTGCCAAATGCCACATAACATGAGCAATCCCTACACACAGGTCTTTCCAACAAATGGCTTTATCAAGGAAATTTTAAAACTGTGGACAACTAAGCTCAAATTGTCAAGCACTCAAGCAGGCAACATAGGACCTGAAGGTACACAAGTGCTGAGTGAGTTGTAAGGTCAGACTTCATGAGCTTTTAGCATAGTCTGACCAGGGACCTTTCCCATTCCAGCCTTTCCTCTTAAACTGAATGGGGAGATTAGTACCATGGAATCACTGAAAGGGCAAAAAACAAAAACAAAACAAAACTGAGCTCATAATTCATCAAGTCAGAGTATGGGTGTAGTTTGGCCACATTGAGGGTTGCCCTGAAATGACAAAAAAGAAGACAAATTTTCAAATGAGAACAACTGCAAAACTGGGATGAGTAGACCTGGTCATTGAGCAATCCAAGAGAAGACCATAAGGCTATATAAAGATTCCTGGGAATTGGACAAAACCTGACTACCTGATCAGGGACCTGAACAATAAATAGCAAGGTAATCAAAGAAAAGGGATTGAGGAGTACAGGCATGTGAATGGACATGTGGAAGGGTTTATGAAATCTGAAGACTACTGTATTCATGTTAGCATCCACTAGTAAGTATCTAACAAAAAAGAAGCATTAATCAGTCAGTTGGACAAATAGCTTTCTCCCTTCTCCTTTTTCTCTACAGATACTTTCCTTTTAAAAAATGTTTCATATTTAATCCTATCTTGGTTTGCATTTCTCTAAGGACTTAGATCAATGAGGTAAGAAGGAAAATGCCCCTTCCTTGTTTCCTAACCCCTACAAACATGTGAGCATTACCTTATATGGAAGCAAGGGTCTCTATAAGTATGATAACATTATTATCTTGTGATGGGGAAATTTACCTGAATTTTAAGATAGACCCTAAGGACTCAAATATACCCTTACAGAGGGAGGCAAAGGGAGATTTGAACAGACTGAAATGCAGGCATGATGATTATAGCGGCAGAAATTAGAACAATGAAGCCCCAAGCCAAGGAAGGATCAGAACTGCAAAAGGTGTGTCAGATAAGGAGCTGGTTCTCTTTTAGAAACTCTGGCTGTGCACAGCACTGAAGACAACCAATGAAGAATTCATTTAAGTCAGAATGTAGATGCGAGCAAAAATGGACTGTGCTTCATTCAGCCACACTGAGGGCTTCCCTGAAATGTTAAGACACATATTCCAGATAAAAATAACCACAGAAATGCAATGAGTATAGTGATACTGAGTCCAGTACCAAAATTTTGGGTTGATTTAAGCCATAAATTTGTGATAATTAGTTATGGAAGTTATAGGAAATTAACATCCCTCCCCTCCAAATTTTATGTAGTTAAATAAATAAAAGAAAGCCGGGCGTGGTGGCGCACGCTTGTAATCCCAGCATTCGGGAGGCTGAGACCGGAGGATCTGGGTTCGCGGCCAGCCTCAGCTACCTAGGGAGGCATTCCGCAACTTAGTGAGACCCGGTTTCAAAATAAAGAATAAAAAATAGGACTGGGGGTGTAACTCGGAGGTAGAATGCCCCTGAGTTCAATGCCCAGTACCGCAAAAATAAATAAATAAATAAATAAATAAATAAATAAATAAATAAATAAAAGAAGGAAACCACAGCATTATCCTAATTTTGCATTTTATATTGTCATGCAAAAAAGTGATCAACAGTTATCTGTTCAGGATAAAAAGCTCTCAATCTCTAGGGAGTAAAAGAGATTCTTCAGCTCCCTTATATAGCAATAAATCATGTCAAATATAATGGTTAAATATTGAATGTTTTCTGCCAAACATCAGGAAAAGTATGAATGTCCAGTCTTAACACTTTTATGAACATTGTACTGTGAGCTGATCCAGTGAGATAAAAACTAATATAAAATTTTGAAAATAAATGAGTAAAGCGGTCTGTAGTCACATGACCTACTTTTGTGTAGAAATCCAAAGATATCCATTTATATTATTATTAGAACTAATGACACTAATTAACCAACTTGCAGGATATAAGGACATATACAGATTGGGTTTTATTCCTATATACTTGAAATGAACAAATAGAAAGCTTGTGAAAAATAGTAATACCAGAAAAGAAGGAGCAAGGGCAGCTATTCTGAAATCCACTCATTTTCAGCTATTCCTCATTTTCAGTGGGGAAAGGCATTTCTTCCTGAAGTCCTTGTGTGCTGAGCATCCAGACCTGGAAGCAAAACAACCTATCAAGTTCACAGCATCATACCTAGCATCTGGACCCAGAACTACAAATCTTCACCCAGCACCCAGACCAGAAAGTACAACATCCATTGAGCTCTACCAGAAATGAACTCCTCAACCTGCCTTCATGACTGTATAATCCACTCTCTCTCTACCTCCAAATATCATGAGTTGGTTTGAAATACTGTAACTGCATGGACTGTTAACTAATAAAGAACCTGTCTAGGTCATGTTTGCAATAAACATTCTTGAAAAGATTGAGACTGTGATTTGCTTGTTTCCCATGATCTAAGTCTGCTCAGAACAGAGTGTGGTTTGTGTTTACAGAATTTCTTAGAAGTATGTCCTTGTGTGAGGACAGGAAGTCCAAGTAAATGGATTTGTGAGCTAAAGGTCTCTAGAAAACCCCATATGAATACACTTCCTTTTTCTAGTCTCTTCCTTTTCTCTTTATATTTTTAGTCTAAAAAATTACCATAGAGGTAGTTGTTTAAAATAATACAAATTCAGCTGAGTGTGTTGACACACACCTGTAATCCTAGTGGTTGGGAAACTGAGGCAGGAGGATGGCAGGTTTGAGGCCAGACTCAGAAACTTAGATCCTCAGCTACTTAACAAGACTGTTTCAAAAGTAAAAGAAAAGAAGAGGAAAGAAAAGAAAAGAAAAAGTTCTTACAGGTGTACCTCAGAGGTAAAATCCCTTGGGTTCAATCCTCAACACACACATACACACACACACACACACACACACACACACACACACACACACATATGCCACAATTTGCTATCTTATTAATCTTGAATTTGTCTCAACAGAAAAAAAAATAATAAAGATGTTGGCTGGCTGTATCCTTTCTCAGTTTCCACCCAGTTTCTATACAGAATTTAGTTCTGTTCTCTTAGAACTGAGATCTCAATATTCTTGCTGGTTGTAAATTAATGTTGTTGGGTTCAAGAAGCTGCTTCAACCTTTGGATGTGGATGTGGCTTCCTTTTTTCATATTTAAGCTAATCGTGATATACACAGTCTTTTTTTCCTCTTCTTCTCCTTCTCCTTCTCCTTCTCCTTCTCCTTCTCCTTCTTCTTCTTTTAATGCCTCATCTTTCTGATCCACTCTTCTGCCTTGGTCTTCTACTCTAAGTACTCATGGGATTATGTCTGACCCATAGGGGTAAATCAGGATAACCATCCCCTCTCAAGACTTTTAACTCTGATCACATCTGAAAGGTCCTCCTCACTGTGTAAGGGATCTGTCCTTACAGCTTCCAGGGGTCACAGTGCTGACAGCTTGGGGATATGCCAATTGGGTGTAAGAATGAATTTACTTAATTGACTGTTACATACCTGTTTTGTGAGGCATCAATTCACATGCCTCACTTACGGCCATTTGGATCCAACCAGAAAGCACATGACCGATTCACAGGGGGAAAATTCTGGAGCCTACTCTTAGTTTCCAAATCCCATCCTTTGAACATGTTTCTTCAATATTTATGTCTTTTAAATTATTCATAAAGCTTTATCATGGGTAAGAACTTGCATTTGTGGAGCCTAATTTGTCAGTTTGATTCTCTTAGTTAATTGAGATTGGCCTTGAAAACAGAAATCATATTTGCTAGTATGTTTTTGGTCAGAAAAAAAGAGAGAGTGAAAAAGGATGACAAGAATTTGATGTTAGTTGGGTATACATCCTTGGCAAAAACAGGCAAAAAAAAGGGAAGTAAATTATGAGAGATACCTCTTACCAATTTAATTTGTAGGAAATGACATGTAAAATTCAGTATGCCTAAATATTTACCTCTCATATATTTTAATATATCCTTATGCATATACAAATAATATGTAATATTTAAAAATGGCAAAAATGTGAAAATTCAAATAAAATCTTGTCAATTTATAGGCATATTTTATACGTATTTATATTTTGGTAGATAGGTGGTTATGGAAAGAAATTTTAAAGTATGTGGATAACACTAAACATGTATTTCAAAAAAGTAAATTTTACTATTACTTAACGTACTAGAAAATAAAAATAAGCACAAGTGAAACTAAAGGAATAACTAATCACCAGGAAAAACATATTTCCATGGTTAGAAATGCCAGCTCCTATAATGTTCCATTGGTATGTATTGATACTTTCTCATAAGAATGAAAAATGCTAGAACATACTTAATGGGCTCACTGACTACTACTTTTAATTTTATCTAAGCTTCTCCAATTCTGAGTTTTTCTATTCCATTGTGACAATTAATTCATTTGGCTCTCAATTTTTTTAAGAAAAAAATTATGCCTCTATTATATATTCATTGGCTATTGATTACTTGATCACAGATAGTTTCACATAATAAACATAAAGGGTAGTAAATTTTTAGTTAGTAAATGTTAAATGTGTTACTTGAAACATCTTGATTTTTCCTTTTAGGCCTGTACTTTAAAATACTTAAAGAGTCAACTGACGCACAAGCTTTTATATGCAAATTTAATTAGATATTTCAGA
Organism: Graphiurus murinus; assembly: GCA_004027655.1. Taxonomy (NCBI): domain Eukaryota; kingdom Metazoa; phylum Chordata; class Mammalia; order Rodentia; family Gliridae; genus Graphiurus; species Graphiurus murinus. The sequence continues at coordinate 5,096 of PVLC010002025.1, forward strand.
CAATACTTCCTGTGGCATGTTAGGAAGGTTAAACTGATTGTTCAATAAATGGTTAGATTAAGTTCACTTTAAATTTTGATATTTACATAAGAATTTTAAAAGCTTATGAATTTCTATAAGCAGCATTTAAATTAATGTTACATCAATTATTATTCTTGGCCACTTTTCTCAACTTTAATATATCCTAGTAAAAAAGAATCTTCAAATTACCATCATGCATATCAAGTGACCTTTGCACTATCTCAAATCTGGATAAAATTAATACATCATACAAAAATTTAAAAATTTCAAATTATAGAAAAATTACTTCACAGTAGTTATTACATGTAAATGACTATTAGAGTACCACAGAATCACTTTGAAACTCTGACTAGCTAAAAGGTCACCTTTGCATATCAAATCTGCAGAGCAAGTGTTTTAACTTTCTAAAAATCATAACATGAAATCATTACATATTCTACCTTTTTATTCACGGATATTTTTCTCTTAAGTAGTTAAAAGAAAAAACAATTTTTAGAAGGCCATGCATATTTAGCTTTGAAAATGTAAGACAATCTAGCAGAGCCTAAAAAAACATGATCACATATTTATTGATCTGGTGGTGGTTAGAATATTGAGAACAAATGAAATTTTTATGTGTCATTTCACTGGAAAGAATGAAATGCCACCTAAAATACCCTAAGATTTTCATGTATGTTTAAAAAAATTCAGTCTAGATAAAAATATTTTGTCTTTTAGAAAAAAGTGTTTGCAAATTCTTTAGAATACATGTTTCTTATTGAAATAGATTATAAATATTTTAAGACTAGAAGTTATATTCTATGTTGGCATTCCAGGTTATAAACAGTGTTTATTTTTTCAATACTCTTCTGCCTACTACATAATTCTGATTTAAGCTTTGTATACCTCTGCTGAAAACCAAATATATAGATTTTTCATTCTTTGATATGGGCGAAACAGATTCAAGAACTTTTCTTTTTTTTTTGCAGTACTGGGGATGGAAACCAGGGACATTCTACCTCTGGGCTACATCCCCAGTCCTATTTTTTATTTTGTATTTTGAAACAGGGTCTCACTAAGTTGTGGAGGGCTTCACTAAGTAGCTGAGGCTGGCTGCGAACCCTGATCCTCCCGTCTCAGCCTCCCAGATACTGGGATTACAAGCATGCGCCACCACGCCTACTGAAGAAAAATATTTTTTTAAACCATGTGATTAAATAAAGAAGGTTCAACCAAAATTTGTAAGTCTTAAGAAACTTTTTCTCTACATATAAATTTAATGATAAATTTAATTTGTCATTAAATGATAAATTTAATTTAATTGATTTCTGGTATAAATATATACATAAATCTGTATTGTTTAGACTATGAAAAACTATTAGTAAAATATTAGAAGTATTATTTTTATGGAAAATAAATTTAATTTAGTTTCAAAACATGTTGTCCTTTCTTTTCTAATCCAAGATAATTTTTTAAAAGGATCATAATCATCAGAAACATTTTTATTGAGTTTTTCTGATGTAGGTGATGGATCACAATGGCAATTTCCAATTATATCTCTTTAAAACATTCTGGCCACTGGTGTGTCATGTGAGAAGCTTGGAATTTGCTACTTTCATTCTCAGGACACAAAGCAAGCTGACTAAATTGAAAATCAAAACTCTGTGTAGGTCAATCAGAGAATTAAGGTCAAGTTACTGAACACTGCTCCCAAAATTGCAGACAGACAAATGCAGTGAGTCTCAGGCATTGGACCAGAAGCCCAGGAGTAAAAATGTGTTGGGACAAACTACCAGGGTAGGAAAATTTAAACTCAAAACTTAAAGTAGACGTCAGAGAAAGGAAAATAATCATGGATAAATAAGAGTATTACATAATGATAAATGAACCAGTTCCCTAAGAACACACAAGTTTAATGTGTATACTTGATAAAGAGAATAAAAATCCGTAAGGCAAACCTGATAGAAGTTCAAGGAGAAATAGATGAACTCAGGATGGTAGTTGGAGTCACTAGTGTTCCTCTATCACTAGTTGATATATTCAGCAGGTTAGAAATCAGTAAGGACATAGTTTTACTGAACAGCGTCGTTAACCAACAGGATGCAATTGACATGCATAGAATGCTCCATTCAACGCCAGCAGAGCACAAGGTGTTTTTGAAATCATACAGTAGTCAACAAAATAGACAACATCTGAGCCATACAAAAGAATAGAAATCATACAAAGCATGCTCTCAGCCGACGGTGGAATTAAACTGGAAATTAACAGCGGAAATATTGCTCAAATATCCCCAAATACTTGGTGATTACATAACATTGTTTTAATAATATTGTTACATATGTGTGTGTGAAATGTTTCAACAGCAATTAAGAAACATTTCAAACTAAATGAAAATGAAAATGAATATATCTCAAACTTTGTGGAATATATCAGTGAACAAATGGATCTAGAAAATCAAACTCAATAATATTACATTAGTGTCTAATAATAAAATACTTAGATAAAAATCTATAAAATAGATACAAGATCAGTATGAGGAAAGTTACATGTTTCTGATGAGAGCACTAAAAGAAACTAAATGAATGGGACATTTTATTGCATGCTTATTGTAGAAATTCAAGATGTCAGTTCTTCTCAATTTGATGTATTGACTCAATACAATCACAATTAAAATAATAAAAAACACTTCAGAATCTTATTTTGTGGATATCTGCAAACTGACTCTTAAGATTATATGAAGAGGCACAAACCCAGACTCTACAGACCTGGTGGTAAATGCCTACAACAGAGCACTTCAGAGACTGACAGAAGGATGACAGGTTCAAGGCCAGCCTCAAAAACTTAGGGAAATCTTGTTCCAAAATAAAAATAAAAAAGGCAGGGGAGAGCCGGGCATGGTGGCGCATGCTTGTAATCCCAGCATTCGGGAGGCTGAGACCAGAGGATCCGTGTTCGCGGCCAGCCTCAGCTACCTAGTGAGGCACTCCGCAACTTAGTGAGACCTGGTTTCAAAATAAAGAATAAAAAATAGGGCTGGGGGTGTAGCTCGGAGGTAGAATGCCCCTGAGTTCAATCCCCAGTACCGCAAAAAAAAAAAAAAAAAAAAAAAAAAAAAAAAAAAAAAAAAAAAAAAAAAAAAAAAAGGCAGGGGATGTAGCTCAGAAGTAGAACACACCTGGATTCAATCTCCAGTACCCTCCCCACCCCCCCCACACACATAACTAAAAACCAGAGTAGCCAGCAAAATACTGAAAGAGAAGAAATTCAGAGGATTGACACTACCTGACTTCCAGGCTTACCATAAAGCTATAGTCAACAAAGCATGGTAGTGTTGTTGAAAAAACAAACAGATTGATAGAACAGAACAGAGTGTAAACAAACACGAGACATCACAACTCACCCTGCATCAGTGCAAAGCCAGTCAGCACATCCAAGAGATGAAGAAGCAAGGGAGGTTATTACCTGCAGCAAGTAAAGAGTGCTCTGGGGATAATTCCAGAAGCAGAGGCTCCCCAAATACTGCAGCAAGGGGTTCTATGGGGAAGTCTCATGCAAATTCATACTGGAAATGCTTGTCCTCACCTGTAAAGGGGGGCACATTTCTGAGCAGGATCAGTTGAGATTATACTCTTCATACATGCATATTCAAAAATGATGGATGAGAATCCCCCCTGGGTGGCAAATTTGGCATTATAATGAGACGATAATGAACTAAGTTTACCTCACCTAGCAGAGACTCAGTTGTTCTTCTTGCTTTAACTCAGTTCCTTGTGGTATTATTTGGAGTATTTTACCTGAAACAAACAAAAAAAGACAACAACAAAGGGGAAGCTAGCAATTTAATTACAGAGGGGCACCTTCTTTCCCTTCAGGGACAGCTGTGGACCCTGAAAGTTCCTACCTAGCAAATAACAAAAGCTCAGAATCAATCTGATGTAGGATAGAAGAAATAAGTAGCTAGAAAGGAGACAAATGGGAAGGAAAAGTAAAATATCACTTTAATATAAAAAACCTGGAGCTGAAGCGCTTCAGCCTCTACTCCACAAACCGGTTCTCTTTCCCAGGCCTAACTCTCCCAAATTCCTGGGAAATCTGTAAATCTTAGCGTTAACTAAAAGGAAGTATAATTGCCCTGTGCATTGATAGCAAGACAGGTACGATATTTTGAAAAACTTACAATTTACACTCTCCAGCTTATCTGTCAGTCAGCTTGTTGGGGTAGGTCCTCAGTTCAGGAACTCGGGATCTACAGGGTCCTTGGCTAATGTGATGGAAAAGAATTTCAGCATGCGCCAGTCAGAGACATGGACAGAGGTTTACTTGGTGAAAAGGGAAAAAGGAAGAAATACATATTCAAGAGAGAATGCGGGCCATCTCAAGATGAGGAAGGGCATTTGGGGGAGTTCAGGGCTGTCTTCTTGTAGGGGACTTTCGTGAGGGGTGGGCTAGAAGAGGTGAGTGAGGATGATCTCAGTCCGGTAGTCCCCTAGGTGCTTTATGGTGGTCTGGTCAACCTTAGCGTCCTTAGTTTGATTAGGGTCCTCATTAGCTGATTGACAGATAAGCTGGAAACTGTCCTAAGTTATCATTATCAATGCACAGAGCAATTATATAGATTTCCCAGGAATTTGGGAGAGGCAGGTCTGGGAAAGAGAACTGGTTTGTGGAGTGGAGGCGGAAGCGCTTCAGTCCCAGGTTTTTTATATTAAAGTGATATTTTGCTTTTCCTTCCCATTTGTCTCCTTCTACCTACTTATTTCTTCTATCCTACATCAAGCTAATGAGGACCCCAATCAACCTAAAGACCCTAAGGTTGACCAGACCACCAGGAAGTACCTCGGGACTACTGGACTGAGATCATCCACCGTAGAGCTGACCAGACTACTTGACCACTATAAACCGCCTAGGGGACTACTGCACTGAGATCTTCCTCACACACCTCCTCTAGCCCACCCCTCACGAAAATCCCCTATAAGAAGACAGCCCTGAACTCCCAAAAATGCCCTTCCTCATCTTGAGGTGGCCTGCATTATCTCTTGAATATGTATTTCTTCTTTTTTTCCCTTTTCCCCAAATAAACCTCTGTCCATGTCTCTGACTGGCGTGTGCTGAAATTCTTTTTTGACACATTAGCCTGCAGACCCCGAGTTCCTGAGCTTAGGACTCACCCCAACAAATACATCTTTGGCAAACCGAAGAGACAATTCAATGGAAAAAGGAAAAACTTTCCAACAAATGGTGCTTAAAAAACTTGATGTTCATGTGCAGAAAAATGAATATAGACACAAATATTACACCTTTAGCAAAGAAAAAAATAAAAACAAAACACATCAAAGTAAATCATAGACATAAATGCAAAATCCAGAATTTAAAACCTCTAATTTGTACTTTAAAATACAAAACACCACAGAAATATTAGTTAGAATTATATGAATATTGCCACATTTCAAATCTTATTCCCAAAACAACTAGGTCTTTGTTATGGATAAGTGGTCAACTTAAAATTAAAAAAAAATTTTTGTAAAGAATTTAGACTTTGCATGTATATGATGAAACTAAAACCAGTAGCTTAGGACTGTCAAATGCTATACAATATCTCTGATGAAAGCCACTATTAAAAATCACCTCATTAATCTTCACGCTAAGCTTACAGGTTAAGCAGGAATAATTACTCTACCTGTTGTAGAGAAGAGAAAATTTGGTCATGCAGAGGTTAATTACTTACACAAGTTTAATTTGAGAATTGGCTATTAGCCTGGGACTAATATACCAATCTCATAACTCCAAATTATAAAACTATATATTTTTACTCTATAATAGTCCTAGCTTAAGTGCTGAATTTTTCATTATTACATAATTAAAATGCACTGTGTTTTCAAAGATTGATAGGATAACTAATTTAATACATTATTAATACTTACAATTTAATATGTTTTTACTGAGTGGTTGTTGAATAGAGGGCACGTGTGGAGTGGTAAGAATCTACAAGTCAGTGATTAGAGGAAAGGAAGGTTTCCAGCCCAGCATGGAGCTGTTCTCCTAACCCATCCTGCCTCTCAAAGGGGACGCCCTCTCCTCCCACAGGGAAGCCCTGCTTGAGCTCTCCTCAGACCCAAATCTCTGGAAGGTTTAAAGCATGGGATTTGATTTTCTATTCCTGTGCCAGCAGAGCTGTGTGATGGGTGATTCTCATTTTTTGGATACTTACTATTGATATATTTCATCTCTTCGTAAATGAAAGTTTGAAGAGGAAAATACTGTCTGTCCGTCAGAATATTCTAAGAGAGCCTCTTCAATATTGAATACATATCAGTAACAGGGAATTAGGGCGATACCTGGGAGAGGAGAAATATGAAGTGCATGTTAACTATTACTGTTGTTATAATAATGAAATACTACTCCTTACACCAGGAATTAGGCGATCACTTGATGACTCATAGTTCAGCTACTAAATCTACCCCCTCCTCATGCCATTTTCAAGGTAGAATAGCTAGCCAAATCAATTCCAGTTGCTTTGACACTGGGGACCAGTTTACCAACAGCACATACATACTAATATGGAACCAAACTCACTCCTTTACTTCCAAAGATAAATATAAATAGCAAGTAGAATATAAGTACCACAATTAATCTATCAAATTAAAATTAATCTACCTTTTTAAAAAATTTATACTTTTATACCAGGCATAGTGGCACATGCCTGTAATCCCAGTACTTGGGAGGCTGAGACAAGAGGATCACAGGTTCAAGGACAGTCTCAGCAAGTAGTGAGACTCTCATCAACCTAGCAGGACCCTGCTTCAAAATAAAAATGAAAAATTGGTCTGGGGTAGGTAGCTCTGGAGTAGGATGCCTCTGGGTTTAATCCTCAGTACCACACACACAAAGGTATGATTTTATAATAAACTAAACAGAGCAAAAGCAATCTTTACCACTTCTTTTAAAATTAAGTTAGATGTACAACTTACATCCTATTTGTATTTCTAAATAAATCAGTTCTGTCATTGGAGGCAGAATAGCAAAAAAGTTAGATTTTGTAGAAGACTAAAGTAACAAACAATATCATAGAAGCTTTATAAATCTGGAAACGTTCTTTAATTTCACTATCTTATTTTCTTATTTGTAAAGCAAGGGTATTGTGAAGATTTATTGAAAAGTAATCTAATCAATCATAATTAATTTAAAATATTATCTAGCATGAAGTGAGCATTCAATAAATATAAACTAATATAATTTTAGAATTATAGTATTTTAATATAAAATGGCAGTAAAAATATCTTAGTGTTTTTAACCCCTTCCTTGATATCTTTATAGAGCACTGAATAGACATTATTTTTAAAAGAAAATTAATATGATAAAATACTATCTATATGATTGTTTCATATGGTTTTAGAAGGAGGGACCATATATAATACCAAGGCCACCCTCTAGGATCCCCTCCACAGCAACCAAGCCCCATCTCCAACATGGTTGCCTTGTTTCTGTGAGGACCAGGGAGACATTCATGGAGCAAACTCCTGGGGGAAAGTGAAAATGAAGATGAAGATAGCTGGACTTTTGTGCATGTCCCATATCTGCTCCTGGGTTGGTGGGACATTATTTTAAAAGGTCCTAGACACAAAGCAAATCTTAATCTACATTCTCCTAAAAAGGCTTTTTTCATTAGCAGCAAAATTTTACAAGAAATATAAAGTATAGTTACATTTATATGATATAAACTAACTATGAGATAGTGAGATGCTGTAATTCTAAATATATGTAGGATGTGATTGTAGTAAAGACAAAGGAAAAAATTAGGGGAACATGATTTAGAAAAATAACAGGAGAGCTGGGCCTGGTGGCACACATTTGGAATCCTGCTACTTGGGAGTCTGAGACAAGAGGATCACAGTTTCATGGCCAGATTCAACTATTTAGTGAGATGCTCTGCAACTTGGTGAGACTCAATTTCAAAATAAAGAATAAAAAATAGGGCTGGGGGTGTACCTCAGAGGTAGAATGCCCCTGGGTTCAAATCCCAGTTCCAAAAAACAAAACAATACAAAACAAAAACAAAAAGAGAAACAAAAACAAAAACACACATTGAGGTCCTGGAGTGCCAGAATTTCTACACTGGAAAAAGTCAAATTCATATATAAATTATAATGATTCATTAACATGAACGTTAGATTTATGCATATTTCAACAATAATTTTATGATGTACTATAAAGTATTTTCAAAGTCATTAAGAGGTTTATTACCTTGAAAAGTCATCAAAACCAAATATTTAATTTGTCTCTATAAGTTGTTTGAATCTTATTTCAAAGGCAATGAAACTTATTTGCACCTGATTTCAAAAGAATTGAGATACCATAATGAAAATCAAAGAAAGTAGGATTTATGTTTTATGTGGGGTATTTGTTTCATTTTATTGTGGTTGTTTTTGTTTGATAAGGGTATAAGGAAAAACAGTTTACTTTTTGACTCTTAAAAATTTTAATAAAATAGCAAATATAATGTAAAAGTTAATGTAAATTAACATGGATCTGTATTGCTTAAGAATTTCATCCACAATTGGGAGTGGTGGCACATGCCCATAAACCCAGTATTTGGGAGGCTGAGATAAGAGGTTCACTGATTGATACCAGCCTCAGTGACTTGTCAAGATTCTCAGGAACCTAGTGAGATACCCTTTCAAAACAAACAATAAGAAGGGCCAGGGGTGTAGCTCAGAGGTAGAATGCCCCCAGGTTTAATCTCCAATATCACTAAAAACAAACAAACAAACAAACAAACAGATAGATATTCATCTGCATGCCTCAACTCTTCAGATTTTTTAAAAAATTTTCATTGTGTTTTAAATTATTTTTTAAAAAAATTAAAACTGTATTTCAGAAAAGACCTTACAGTGTATATGATACAATTACCAAGAACTTCTAATTTCTTCTAAGAATCCTGGAGACAAAACTTGATTCACAAAGCAGGCGTGTCACACAACATTTGGAGTTAATTTCATATGTGGCAAATCACCAGTATTTGGAAGCAGCAGCCCTATAGGACCAGAGAATTCAACTTCAAAGCCAGTATCTACAGCAGGGAGAAATTGGACACAATGCAATTATGCATTAACGTCCAAGGTAGCGTCAGCAAAAATGAAGTTGCATACTGCCAGGAAGATGGGTATTTTGAGAGTGTTTCCAACAAAGTCAGTTTTACCAAAATGAATGAAAAATGTCAGAGAAATGATTAATTGCATAGACTGCTCCCAACCTACTTGATTTCTTCAAAATCCACACTCATTAAGTAAACATTGTGAAATAACATTGAAGTAAGTTTTCGTCCTTCTTTTTTTTTTTTTTTTCCTTCTCCCTTTTGCCCTACATTACTAAGGATTGAACCCTAACCCTCTCAGATTCTAGGCACGTGCTCTACCACTGTGACACATGCCTAGAAACCATTTACCAATCTTGTACCAATTCTAGAGTACCATGAAAAGTGCAGTTTCGTAACATTTCAATATCTGTTCCAATAATAATTCCAAATTTTTAACATTTCTTGATCATTTTTATAAGTTTTACTTTCTAGACGAACTGTAGAATACAAACTTAAACTCAATTGAAAAAAAAACCTGTGATCTTCATTCAGTAGAATTATATTAACAGCTCAACTAGTAGAGCTATCATTTTTTAAATATTGGGATTTCCCACGGAGGAACAGTATATTTTACCATATATTCAGAGGTAAATGTTTTAAAGTCAAGAATTAATGTACTAATACTTTGAACTCTTCACGTAACATCTTTATTTAAATATAAGAAAGACAAAATAAAAGTAAATATTTAAACTGGAATTCCTTCCTCAAGTTTTTTTATGATAACATTTTTCACCACCATATGATATTTTTCAATAGTTTATACTAATGTCCTTAAAGCCAGCCTTGATTTCTTCTCTACATCACTGTTAACAGCTAATGATCACTGCGTTTATATATTATTGGCATAGATCAAGTACTCAATAAATATATATATATATATTTTTTTACGGTACTGGGGATTGAACTCAGGGGCATTCTACCTCCGAGCTATACCCCCAGCCCTATTTTTTATTCTTTATTTTGAAACCGAGTCTCACTAAGTTGCGGAGTGCCTCACTAGGTAGCTGAGGCTGGCCTCGAACCTGGATCCTCCGGTCTCAACCTCCTGAATGCTGGGATTACAAGCGTGCATCACCACGCCCGGCTCAATAAATATTTTTTAATGTGTTAAGTGCGTGAAAACATCAAAATCCCTATTTTTTCCCTCAAGATTTATACCACAGCATTTGGGAGGCTGAGACCAGAGGATCTGGGTTTGTGGCCAGCCTCAGCTACCTAGTGAGGCCCTCTGCAACTTAGTGAGACCCGGCTTCAAAATAAAGAATAAAAATTAGGGCTGGGGGTATAGCTTGAAGGTAGAATGCCCCTGAGTTCAATCCCCAGTACCGCAAAAAAAAAAAAAAAAAAAAAAAAAATTAAGATAATAAAAAAACAAGATTTATACCAAATGTATCCATTTTATTTCAGATTCATTTCTCCATGAGGTTCACTTGTATTTTTTAACATGGATTATGTCTTTCTGCTTTTTAAAGTTAAAGGGCTCAGATGTTCTTTTTTTTGTTATCTTGGTATTTTATTAACTTTGTTTTAAACGTATAATGTATTCATACAAGTCAGAATTTAAAATGTCAGGTGATGAATATTAGTTCTTATCACATTTCCAGCCAATTGTCTGTCTCATGGATTTATATATAAATCTAACCACAGAGTCTTTTCATATGCAAAGTAAGTAAATATGGAGATTCTGATTCCCACACTATTTTCTACCTAGGATGATAATTACATATGCTATTCATTACCTTGAGAAGTTTTTTCTTTTAGTTGAATAGATATGGAAGAATTCTATTTGAGAGCATTTAGACATTCAGTAGTCCTCTTCAAAGCTAAACCCCTACAACGTGACTATGTAAAAATAAATTTAATTCATTTTATCTATTTAATTATTTGGCTGTAACATTCAAATCTGTTTTGCACTACAAGCAAAAATTTAACACATAGAGCTTTTGCAAGTATATTTGCAGGATCCATTCTCAGAAGCAATATTTGCTGAAGGACGTATTATTCTCACTTACTAGGCGTTGTCTATTAAGATGTTGTTGTCCATAGGTGGTGTACCAATTTGCCTTCCTAGCTACAAAGCATGGAATGTACTTTCCCTCAAAGTCGTCTTAAGAATGTATTGCTGCTTAATTTTTAACTGTTTTTCTAATCCATTTTCTCTTTTTCATCCCTCATATCACACCTGTCATTTCCTTTGATGAATTATACCTTGTATCACTTTACTTTCTTACTTACTTATTTTTTAATTTTTTAATGGTGCATTGTAATAATACATCTTTGTGAAGTTCAGGGTGGCAGAGGCATACATGCATACACTATTTTTTGAGCCTTCTTCCAGTTCCCACCCTACTCTGTTTCCCTCTCCTTCCCTTCCTTCTCCTACTTGACACAGTGATTGGATTTGATAAATTTGTGTATGTATATCGTGTCCATCAATGTACTTCCAAATCTTCCCCCCGCCTTCCCTCTTCCTCAGGTAGGTTTCTTCTTTCACTCCATTACTACACTAAGTTTTCTCCTTCTTTTTCTGGAGTCTCTCCTTGGTCCCATTTCTCCCTACTTTCTGCGTAGGAGGAAGAACATCAGACCCTTCACTTTTTGTGACTGACTAATCTCACCTAGCACAATATTCTCCAGTTACATCCATTTCCCTGCACATGACATAATTTTGTTCTTCTTTATGGCTGAGTAAAATTCCATTGTGTACATATCCCATTTTATAGTAATCCATTCATCTGCTGATGGATATCTTAGCTGGTTCCATAGTTTGGCGATTATGAATTATGCAGCTATAAACATAGACATGCATGCATTACTGTAATCATCTGGTTTCCATTTTTTAGGGCAGATACCCAGGAGTGATAACGCTGGATCACATAGTAGGTTCATTCCCATTCTTCCGAGGTTCCTCCACACTGTTTTCAAAAGAGGTTGCACTAATTTGCAATCCTCCCAATAGTGTATCACTTTAATTTCACCTTTATTTGTTCTTCATAGATATAATGGTTTTATTTTTCCTTCAGTTTTTAATTATGCCCTACCAGTTTGTGTTCCATGTACTTAGTTTTTTTTTTTTTTTTCCTATTATTATTCCTATCTTGATTTTTGGCAATTCTACTTTGCAATCTCCCAACATGAGTGGTAGCAAACCTATATATGCATTTGCTTATGTATGTGTTCATGCTCAAGACTGAACATTTTCTTACCAATTGCTCTACAAAAACCTTTTCCATTTATATAATCTTGGCAATATGAAAATTCTGTTTCTTTTTTGCAATTTGCAATATTTCTAGTAGCTATATTATAACAATATCCTAATATGTGTTATATTGTTACTGATTTTATACCAGTTTTTGTGAGACTCATTTGCAATCTATCTTTTGCAGAAGCCTAATCTTCTACCTAAGATGGAGATGTCAGTATCTGAAACCTGAAACACGAGTGACTTCCGGCAAATAAGCCTTTTCTCTGTGTTATTTGAAACTCCATCTTCTGTGTTTCTTTGAATGAAGCTGAATCTAGGGGGCTTTTGCTGTCAACCCTGGACCTTTCGATTTTTATCAAAGGTCATGTAAAATAGAATTCTTCAATTCACAGTAAGTACATTGAACTCAGAACATATACTTTCTGACACTGAGAATCCGTCTTTGCTGCGGTCCCTGGACATTCTCCATTCCCCAATCCTCCTTTCTCCATCTCTCTGGGAACATATTCTTTCTGCTCTCAACCTACTGAAGTTACATATGTGGTTATTAAAAATAAGAGATATAGTGTTTACCCCTCAGGATTATTTCTTTACTTATGGGAAGTATATTTTTACAGTACATCAGAGGATCTGCCACCTCTGGGCCAACTAAATAACCTCCACACTTACTCTTGCATGACATCTGCAAGGATTCAATTGATTTCAGTAACTTCTTATACACTTCAACCTGTAAATCATATCTGACTTCAAGTTTCAGTGAACATGGAGACTGTAATTTTTTTTATTTTTCTTGTCTCTTTACAAGATTTCTAGAAAAAGAGAAGAATGATGTTCAGCCCAACTTCTATCCTATACCCAAAGTCCCTACAACACATTATATCACTAAATATCCCTGTAGGCATCTTCTGTCAATCACTTCTGAGGCACAAAGAGATATTAATAGCCACAATATGCATGCATAAGAAACTTTTAATTGTATTTCTTTCTAGTATTTCTGTTTAGAGTGATATTTTGTCTTGTCTTCTAGTAAATAAATATTTTCTTATATTCATATAATCTCTTTCTGGTCTGTGTCTACTAGAAATATCTACTAAATTTTATCAAATGCATTTTCAGACTCTAGTAATATAAGCATATAGTAAGTGTGTGTGTGTGTGTGTGTGTGTGTGTGTGTGTGTGTGTGTAACAGAGGATTGAATTCAGGGACATTCTACTTCCAAGCTACACTCTCAGCCTTACCTATGTATGTATGTATCTATGTATGTATTACATATATAATATATATATAATACATATATATGTATTATATATTATATATATATATATATATATACATATGTATGTGTTTTTGAAATAGGGTCTTACCAGGTTTCTTAAGTTGTTGAGACTTGTCTTGAACCTGTGATCCACCTGTCTCAGCCTTCCAAGTATTGGGATAACAGGCATGTACCACAGTACCAGTTGGTAAATCTTTTACCATCATGCCTGGCTGGTAAATTGTGTACTTTGCTGCTAAAATGGACTTCATTGGTAAATTTCTCACATTCCTGGAATAAACTGTAATTAGTCATAATATATGTTTGATACATTGCAATATCATAGCCGTACCAAATATTCTCAGTAAATGGTACTGCAAATAAATCTTGCTTCTTCATGAGTCCTCTGAGCATCGGACGCCATGATGGTCTCATACATGCACAGGATTTGTCCAAGGACATGCTGTGAGTGATAAAGGAAGGGCTTAGGGAAGCCTTCAGACCTTCAGACCACAACACACATGTGACACCTGTGAATACACCGGAAGAATCTCTGACTGCAATGCAGTTCACAGGAAAGTGTCAGAGAGGCAGATGGGGAGTTCCAAGCCATATTGGGTCCCCTGGACAAGATGAGGGGACTGTGCTGGCTCATTCATGATTTCGAAGCAGGCTTTCAGGTGGCATGCCATGAGGAAATGTGACCCAGAGCAAGGTGGGGAGACTCCAGAGTAGTGGTGTCTGAGCTGGTCCACTCTGCTCTCTGTGGCTGGAGATATGAACAGCGTCTGTCTGTGTCTACTACACACTTCACTCCCGTCACCTTCTAGCTGACTTTCTCCAAACATTCAGTTTTTGCACATAACAGGGAACTGATTGAATAAAGCTCATGCATTGTTCCTTAATGCTTTCTGATTATTTTAAGATGCTCAAAAAAATCCATAATTTTCTCACAGGCGAGAAAATGTAGGAAGCATAGAAGGGCAGATAGATTAAAAGAAAGAGGATGTCACTATAAAAGTAATTAAGCTACAAAAATCATAAGTAGAATGTTCCTTCCAAGATGTTTTCATCTTCCTGGAAGGATGGAATTGTTCAAATTGTTGGTGAGGGTACCTATTCAAGTAATCGTTTGTTCATACATGCAGTTACTCTATCGATCTAAAGACTATCTAAGGGGCGAGGGGGAAATTTGTGGGAACCCGAGGGAAACACACAAAGAATGCTGCATGCATGTAAGTCAACCTCACTAGTGTCAACCTCACTATAATGTACAATTACAATGCACCAAGAATAATAAAAATAAATTGTTGGTGATTAGCAATTGAAGTACTTTCTAAAGGAGAATGAAGTCTCATGATTTGTGTTCTACTTCATAAAAGAAGCATTTCCAAAGATGAAAACAACTGTGATGAAGAGGTTCAAGTTCCAATGACAAAGTAAAAGAAACATGAGTGGAAGACCAGAATGATATGGTGGAACATTACCAACAATGGTACTATCTGGCAGGGTGTGAGCCACAACAATTTGGGCTGCATGTACTTTAAAGAACAATCTTTAGGGCAGAAGCCTAGAAATAAATATTAATTGCTTGTGACCTATATTATTTGAGTTACTAGGCTTTGATATGAGATATTATGTAAGTCTTTTCAAAACCAATCTACTGTATTTAGAAGTTTATTACAAAATGCCCTTTGATATATACACCCATTTGCTTCTGTAGAAGTTGGGTCTGGTGAAGTACTTTCTTGATCTAGCAGCTGTGAAATGTATCAAACTGTAACTGAGTAATACGCATATTTAGAAAATAGCCTTAAAAGAGCAACTTAGGTAATTTTCAAGTTGGCTTGCTTTCAGTGATCCTTTGGTAATAGAAATGTCACCTCTTGTATTAACTGAAAGTGCTTTTTTTTAACCTTTGACATTCCCACATCAGGAAAGAGATAAATGTATCTCCCAGACCTATTTGATGCTAAAATTATAAATTTGATGATTTTGTATTGTGTAATAGTAAAATTAAAAGAAGATTATTTTAGCATTTTTTTTCAAATAAGTTCATCCAAAAGACTTTTAGAACTGAATAAAAATTCAGCAATGTGTCTGGATCCAAAATCAACAACAAAAAAATCAGAACCTTTCTATATGCCAACCATAGAGCCACTGAAAAATAAATCCAGAAAATATTTCCACTCACAGTAACATCAAAAAAAAAATAAAATACTTAGGGATAAACCTAACCAAGGAGGTAAAAATCTTTACAATGAAATTGTAAAACATTAAAGAAATAAATTGAAGAAGACCTTAGAAGGTAGAAGGATCTCCAATGCTCTTGGATTGGCAGAATAAATATCATCAAAATGGCCATTCTACCAAAAGTGATCTACAGATTCAGTGTAATCTTCATTAAAATACCATGGTCATTCTTCACAGATCTAGAAAAACCAGTCTTTAAATTTATTTGGAACAACCGAAAACCCAGGATAGCCAAAGTATTTCTCAGCAACAAGTACCATGCAGGAGGCATCCCAATACCTGACTTCAATGGATACTACAGAGTCACAGTATTAAAGATCATTAATAACATCTTAACTTAGGCTGAACAGAGAAAGGTTAGCTGCAAAGCATGCACCTCTAGAACTCAGCTTTGTCTCACAGTACCTCAACTCACATCAAGATAAGCATTTGCTTTTATCTTTTGTTTAGAACAGCTGATATTGCAACTCCAGGTACACTAGAATGTCCTCGGATGCTTGTAAGAAGAACTGGTATTCAAGCTTCACTCCATGAAACCTGAATCAGAGTATCAGGCTGTGAGCCTAAAAACTTCTGTCAGTTTCTAATCTCTTTTGTTGATTTTGATGCATACTGAAGATTAAAATTTGTGGACATTTCTTAAGAGGTAAAGAATACCTTCTTTCAAATTAATACTTAATATTGAGCACTCCATTTCTTCTTTCTATCTTTTCCCCATTTGCAAAGAGGCTATTTCATCTTTAAACTCATATGTGACTTGGACTATGCTGCCTCCATGATTATATGATAAACATTTATTTTTAAAACTGCATATATAGTCTTAGATTATGCTTCTAATACAGTATAATTTCATTGAAATAAATTCACGAAAGCAACATAGTATTAGCAAAAAACGTGGAAAATTTTCTTCTTAATTGAGCAAATGTGTGATCCTCAGTCTTCATAACATTGGCATAGTTTAAAATCATGCATTGCTTTTGCATTTCAGGTTTGAGTTTAATGTTCCTAGATAAAAAATAGTTCTAAAATATTTCATAGCAATAATTCCCTACACAGAAGTATATTAATAGGAAGACATCTGGGGCTTCTCCTACTTTAATGGGGTATTTCATTATGTTTAATAAAAGGTTCTTTAGAAATGAGATCTTCTGCTGGATAGAATCAGATGGAAAATGCAGCAGAAACCTGTCAATATTGCCCACAAGTCCTCTCAAGTGTTTTTATTTCTTTTCACGGTATGTAATGCTCCATCAATCCTTAATCCAAGCTCAGTTCACTTTGCCATCCTGAAAGAGCTCACGGTTCAGCAATTTCTCTTCTCACTGGGGCATAATACAAAACGCAGGTTGCTCTGCGAATGGAGATTCGGTTAGTATAAATCATATTTTTCAAATATTTTCCAAATGAGATTAATTTATGATAGCGATATGAGTCTTCAAAAAGATGTGAAACTGGGCTTCGAGGGTTTTTTCTAGGGATAAGACAAAAACTGACATTTGGAAATTAGGGTTAAGGGTTTTAATGGAGGGTGGGAGACACCGCAGGAAAAGATGTTTTCCATACTTGCTTTAATACATCCTCTAAAAGGCATTAGGAAAGAGAATGGTAGAAGCACTTTATTGCACTTTTCCTCTGTGCCCTGGCTGACTTGTGCTTCTTTTCAATGAGACTGAACGGTTGCTCACAGTCAGATAGGATGGGCTCTGCTGTCTGAAAGGTGTTAATGCTGCAATAGATATGGAGGGGTTTTCTTCTTGAGACAATTATTGAAATATTCGGTCCTAGAACATGGCTTTTCTTTGTAACCTTGTTTTCATACGTTTTTCATTAGAGACGTCTGTGTGTGTTAAAGTGATTTGGCTGTTACTCTCACAGCAAGACTTAAGTGTTCCCATACAGAATAATTATAGTCTTTAAAGTATTGCTCCATCTAAAATCATATCCTTAAAAAGTTCTTTTTTTCAATCTTCTATTAAATGGCAAATAGTATTTAGACTCCGAATTCAAATATTGTTTTTTTAAAATTGGGGCATTGTAATCATATATCTTTGTTAGGTACAAGCTGATAAAGGCATACATGCACACATTTCTTACATCTTTAAGAATACCAAAGAGATGAGAAAACAGTAAATAATTTTGATCATTTCTTTATTGAATGCATTACTATTTCTACATAATTAACAGTCATCTCTGCTTTTCTAAAGATATTCTACTTAGACAACCTTTAAATTTATAATTCATGTGCCTAAATTTCTGCTATGGACAAAAATGATTGATTATAACATTTATATACATATATACCTCTACTAATAGCACTGCTAAGAATTTTAAAAAATTTATTTAATAAAGAAAAAAAGCATGAGCATATATGAATTGCATAAAAATTGGGCAAAAGTCCTTAAGATCATAACATTCTTGATGTAATGGAAATATGTTCCTAGTCGTATTTTAAATGTCATATTTAAATTTAGATTTTTTTCCATAAAGAGGACCAGGAATGTTCTGATGGGTTAACTAGGTTTAAGAAGTTCAACAAAGTTATGCAAAGTCTTTTGCAGGCATTAAAGAGATATTCTAATGTTCTCTGGAACAAGATGATAGAGTACATGAAAATAGAATGCACTGTGGTCATTAATTTTGTTTTATTGCTATGATAACAAAATATATTAGGTAATAGAAGGTGAGCTTTCATTTTTTTTTTTTGCTACTTTCACATTATAAATGCCTTTATATTTCTTCCCATACTTTTTTCTTCTCATATAAAAGCCAAAAGCACCATTTCTAGTTCTGCATTAAAAAAATCAATGTATCTAACAAATGAATTAAACTCAGCTAATAAAAATAAAGTAGACCCAGATAATTTATTCATAACAATTTTAAGAAGAAGTATATTGTTGGTAATTTTGTCACACTAATAGCTATTTTGTTCCCATATCATCACTGTTTAAAGAAGGAAATATATTTTATTTACTTTACTGTGCCTTCTTATGGTATAAAATATGTTAATATTTATAGGCTACAAGGTTTTATAACATAATTCATCCAATTCTCAAAACCAACCGATGAAGACTGGCCTTGTCTCTTAAAATACTTCAATCATCTCTTCAGGTGAACATCAGAATCTTTATCTTCAATTTTGCTGATGGCCCATTTGCCAGATGATTCACATGAGATGCTAAGGAAGGAAGAGGAAATATCTGAGCACATTATTATTATTTCTGCCACACTTGGTTTATATGGAATTTACCTTAGTGATGCCTGCAAAGACATAGATAAAAAAGTTGTCTACATCCATGGCTTCCAAATCATCAAATTCAACCAATAGTAGACAAAAAAAATACAGGGAAAAAATTCCAGAAAGTTACAGAAAGCAAAATCTGAATTTGCTGTGCAGCACATGATTAAATCCATGCAAATGAAGAAATGTGTAGAAGTATTGTTCTACAGCCTCTTGCCACTGCAAGATTCCTCATCTCTCTTGTTAGAGTATTTCATCTTGGGTCGAACTCATATACTATAGAGTTAGCTGTAGGGTAGCTGTGTACTGAACACAGAGACTCTTTTTCCTGTTATTATTCCCTCAACAACATGCATACCATTTGTATTGTGTCAGGTATTCTATGTAATCTAGAGATTATTTAAAATATATGAGAGGATGTGCATAGGCCATATGCAATCACTATACCATTTTATATAAGGGACTTGATTTTCTGGATTTTGATATCCTCAGAGATTCTGCAACCAATCTCCTGAGAGATGACTACATGCTTTCACTGACTTCACTTGTATACTTTCACATCTTGTTGTTGACAGGCTGTTATTAATCTCTAGAGAACTATTTCTTTCCATATAATTAAAATTGCTGGAATATGATATAAATAGCAACATCTACATTTTAATGATTTCTCTGAGTTAAAAAAATGTAATTAATTTGTGCACATTTGTAAAGTACCAAATAGCATCAAGGATCCCCGTGGACTATCTTACTCTTCTGTTTTCACTGTCAACATTTTGGTACATCTCTTTCTTTGGTCTTAAGTATGTAGATATGTGATGACATGAGAGAGACAGAGAAATCAAAAGCAGGAACATGACAGAAAAAGTTTAAAGCCTACCTAGATATGTTTAGGTGAATTCCCAATATCTAGATAACATCCTTGGAAGAAGCAACTAATTTTTTTAAAGGTTGCAATTAATTGTTCATATAACTTTCAATGAGGGATCGTGTTATTAATTGGCACATAAGTATTCTTATATGTCATCTTAAAAAAGGAAGCTTGCCTCACAAGGTCACCAGTGACGCAGAATCTCATACTTCAGGTTGTTATTCTATCACATATGAATGCATCGCCAATGTGAAAGTCAAATATTCTGTTGGTGGCAGAAATGACACTTTTTATTTGCCATATTTTCCTCTTCCTAGGCACAGAGGAAGGGGACATCTTCTAGCACATGTGTGACTAACCTGATAAATAGGAAATAATCAAATTTAATATCAAATATGATTCCTACATCTCTCTCTTTTCTGTAATAATAACCCAAAGACCATGTATTGAGATATAAGAGAATGTGTCCATCTGTTTGTATCTCTGAGTAAACACTGGTGGGAAATGTTACCTATTTCCATCCACCTATCAGTCAGATGGAATGATAATTTTTTGTTATGAATCTGTAACATTAAATTGATTATCAGAGTATAGTTTAGCTTAAATAATATATATGACTTGCAGTAAAAGTATTCTAAAATGAATGGAAATCCAATTGATATTTCTTTTGTACTCTAAATAAATTGAACAAAATGATTACCCATATTGTTTTATTTATTTCAATTTTTATTTACATATAAAATATACTTATGACATATTTATCGAAGTATATATTTTAATGTATAGAAAACTGTATATTTGCAATTGCTTTTATACTTAGGATATTATCACAAAATTTCCCATGTCATTATTATTATTTTTTGCGGTACTGGGGATTGAACCTAGGGGCATTCTACCTGCGAGCTATACCCTCAGTCCTATTTTTTATTCTTTATTTTGACACAGAGTCTCACTAAGTTGCAGAGGACCTCACTAAGTAGCTGAGACTGGCCATGAACCCAGATCCTCTGGTCTCAGCCTCCAAAGTACTGGGATTGCAAGTGTGCTCCACCACGCCCAGCTAGTCATTAAATATTCTTATAAAATACAACTTCGTCATTGCATAAATTGTTTTTCATTATTTTGACTTAAAAATCTCCCATTAATGGATATTTAACTTGATTGAAATTTCTTGTTGCTATAAACAATGCCAAGATAAACAAATGTGTATCTTCTGTGAATATATATGTCATTATATTTATAGTAACAGTGATTACCATGCCTTTTAAGAAGGAGTTTAAAACATAGTTACACTGTTCTCTTAGGCAACTATGCCTGTTATATAGGTAGTTTTTACAATCAATTATAATTAAACCACTCATCAGTAATATGTGTCTAGTCTATTTTTACTTTCTGAGAAATAGCAAACGACTCACATTTCTTTAACTAAGTCCACATTGACTTAAGTGAATGTGACTTCTAAATAATATCTGTCACCAACACTACCCTAAGATACATCAGTGTCTTATGTTGGCTGCACAAATTGTGAATAGTGTTGTTTTGCAATATTGATTTCACAGCAGAGACAACTCAGAATAAACATTTCAGTATGGCAGTTGTATAAAAAGACTCCCAGAACAGAGAGCCAAGTAAAAAGAACCACATTTAAGTTGACTCTTAAAAAAAAAAAAAAAAAAAAAGAACTCGCCATCTTCGGGGACATTATCACTATTCCCAACAAACTTTATAATATAATTACCGAATATTGAAAATTTTAGAATAAAGTAAAATTTATAGGTGAAAATTGGCATGTGGTTCTTCAAACTCCCAAAGAGAATGGCCATCTTATTGGAAAACCTTCCCAAATACTATTTCCATTAGAACAATGACATGCAGGAGAAAGAACAGAGTGATAGTTGAAGCTAACAGTGATCCATGCTCTTGCAGAGACAACAGTCAACAAGCTGGAGTGCCAGGGGGCGGGGGGAGGGTAATGAGACTTTTTATCTGCCCCACACCTAACTTCTTACTTTAACTAAACTGTTCAATGAGAAGGCAAATAAAAGTATGCTTGAAACTATAAATAAATAAAAAGCAAATCTAAGACTAAAATATTAAAAGACTAAAAAATGTAAATGAAAACTCTGAATTGAAATTCACAATTTTTTTTTTAGTCCTTCCTCGACCTCATTCCATTCACGTGTGTGTGTGTGTGTGTGTGTGTGTGTGTGTGTGTGTGTGAAATATCTCTGCACATGAGAAAACAGGTCACAAGGGAATCCCAGAGGAATTGCATTTCACCTGTGAATTGCATTCACAAGTTCAACTGTGTTCCCCCAAAAGGTATGTTGAAGTCCTGACCTCCAGAATAGCTAATTTGTAAATATTGCAATTACAGATATGATTAGGTAGCATAATACCACATTCTAGTAGGATGGACTTTAATCTAATAGGACTGATAACCTAAAGAGAAGAGGGAAAGTACACGTGAAGATAGACACCAGGAGAGAATGCCATGTGATGAAGTACTCTTGCTGTAAACTGAGGGATACCGAGGATTGAGGACTAGCAAGGGCAGTTGGGGGGAGGTAGAAAAGCACCCTTCACTACACTTTCCAGAGGGATCGTGGCTCTGCCAACATCTCAATTTCACACTCTCATCTTCCAGTACTGTCAGAAAATACACTTTCTTTGTTTTATTCGCCAACTATCCGTGATACTTTATTACAAGAGGGCCAGAAGACTAATATAGGATCTATTCACAAATATTTCATAAAGTGAGGAAAGAATTATAATATGAAAATATATTATACAGAAATCAGCAATAGTTAATTAACATTGTTTATATATCTCTATTTTTTCAAAGTGCCTTGAATATTTCTATAAACTGAATTTAGCATATTTCTATGAATTGAAATGAAAAATTATAGCCGAGTGTGGTGGTGCATGCTTGTAATCCCAGTACTTGGGAAGGACTGAGATAAAAGGATCAAAAGTTCGAGGCCAGGCTCAGATAGTTGGGGAGACCCTACATAAATAGATGGCTGTATAAAATCCAATAAATCATACCTTTGTTCTTGGGTAGAATGAGCTATGAAAGGAAGAAAGACTAATGATGCTGGGTAGAACTGATGATACTGGGCAAAACCTGTCTGTTTTTGAGAATCAGAATGGCAGCTCCTCACAGAAGTGTCGACATGAGAAAGAGCTCTCACCTAAGATCCTGTAAAGTGTATCTGGAATGACATAAAATCTTGCGAGCTGTTTACCGCGGAATGTGTTGGGTATGTGTTCAACCCAGCTCATCAACCACAAGGACTTTGGTAACATCATGGAAAATAAACAAAGGAAAATTGAATGTACAAACCATGACACTTTTTTTCTCTAGACTTTATTTGAAGGTCTTCCTAAACAGAGTGTCCATACTCAGGCTATATTAAAATGGTCATAGACAGTTATCACCAGAAGCCTGATCCTGAAAGCACATGGAAAGTTACTAGTGTAATCACACCTACCTTTTGTTTAAAATGAATTCAACATCAGCTGGGCATGGTGGCACATGTTTGTAATCCCAGTACATGGCCAGCCTCGGCTATTTAGTGAGGCCCTCTGCAACTTAGTGAGACCCTGTTTCAAAATAAAAGAATAAAAATAAGACTAGGGATGTAGTTTGGAGGTAGAATGTCTCTGAGTTCAATCCCCAGTACCGCAAACAAACAAACAAAAAAATTCAACATCAATGATAAATATCATGAGAACCTACCTCTCATCATGCTTCTAAATAACACATATTTATCCATTTTTTTAAATAAAATACTGTGTTGTTATTCTCAAAGGTGCTATTTCCTTAAACTAATCATCCAAAATGGGTGGGTGCAATGACCTCCTAGTCAGAAAATACTTATTAAAATAGCAATTAGCTCTGCATAATTTTAGAAGTATTTATACTGATAATTAAGGATCTGTTGAATAGCTCTGAAAGTTCAGTGATAGGTCAAGATTGCAGTGTTTACTAAGCCTAATCAAGCCATTTCATGATCATCTTATTTATACTTTGGGGGCTATTTACCTTATTCATATGTTGAATTAAATGGTCTAATGTTATTAGCTATGCCAGTTACTTTTTCAACTTGCTAATTGTCCGTAATACCCTAATTAACATGTCTATAAAAATGTGCTGCTCTATTGTTTCTGCTTTTTGAACAGAAACTTTCCCAATTAATAAGATGTTCTTCAAAAAATTTGATTGTGGTTATTTATAGATTTGTTTCCAATTCTTCAGCCTTTTAGAATAATCTTAGCTCATAAAACTTTTTGAGACTGAAGTCATTTTTCCTTTAACTGCTTCTGTATTTGCTTATTTTAATATTCAAATGATTACACTGCTCTTTAGTTAATTCATAGTTAATTTCACAATTGTTTTGTGTCTCTCTAATGCTTTCCATCTTTTTTAAGTACAGAGAATTAGAAATAAACACCACATTTTTTATCTCAAAGAGATACACATCAAAGTAATAAAGAAATGCAGTCCATGAGTTATTTTCTGATTTTTAAAAGAACATTAGCAACAATTGAGGAAATTTTCCTTAAAGAGGTAATGCTTGCTCTGCATCTGGAGAGATAATTTAGAATTAGAAGTAGAATAATGTATGATTTTCTAATCACTTTTTTTTTGTAGTTTGGGATTGCTGGGTAAGAAATGCACATAAAACTATTTTAGGGGCAAATGCTGGAAGGTTATACCTTGACGAACCCTTTCTGTCACTCTTTCTCTGCTTCCCAGCTACCATGAGGCGAGCAGTTTCACTCCTTCTCATATTCTCCACCAGGGTATTCTTATTTCAATCCAAGTCTACCGTGGACTGAAACTTCGGAAACCGTGAACCAAAAAAAAATGTTTCCTCCTTTGTTTTCCTGGGCATTTATTTTGTCCCAGCAATGGGAAGCTGACAAACACAATTTCTTAAGCATTGTATGCTCAATGAAGTCTTTTTAACAATTCTGTATAAAATCGAATCCTTCCATTCAACCCTCCAAAATTCTCAACCTATCATCTTTCATTTTCCTTACATTCAGGAATATCGTACTTATGATGTGTCTTGTCTTGTTTTGTTTCTCTCTCTCTCTCTCTCTCTCTCTCTCTGTTTGCCTTTTGAGGTCAGAGACAATTTGCTCATATTTGCTTCACAATCGATACAGATTTGTTAAATGAGTAAATGACTACATGCAATTGAGAAATTTAGTCACACTGGTCTCTCATAAGTTACATCATCACATTTGTTTATGGAAACTGCCTTGTCTTTAATGTAGAGGAAAGAGAAAGACAGGAAGAAAACAAAGAAGGAAGGTGTGAGGGAGAGGATGTGGAAGACGAAGACGGGAAGGGAAGAAAAGAGAGAAAAAAACTGAAAAGGAACGAGAATAGGCCTTTATCTTTGGGCAACTCAAACAAATGTGATCTCTTCACATGTTACTTATTTCATTAAAGCCTACACCCATTTTCCCTGGGCATGTAGAATAAAATCCCTAGATCATATTCTGGTCTACTGATTAGAACAGACTGTGCCTCTTCCTGCTGTTACACAACTTCACCACTTGTCTCTATGTTTAAGCTAAGGGCCATTGAATTTCACCTACTACTTTAAATCCTTCTCCTCCTGGCTTAAGGTTTAATTCTAACCCCTGAGAAAAAGGCATTCCTCACGTTCGTATTTAACTAATTTACCTAATATTTCTGAGTCACACCACCCTGATATATGTCTACCTTACCATATTTGCTGTTTTGAGTAGAATTTGAGGTCCACAAGAGTTAATTGTTGTGTTAATGGATAGACCCATTAAAGCCCAGAATGCAAAGTTAGTGCACTACATGAGTTTCCTTCTGAATAGATTTAAAGGTTGTATGTCTTTCCAATAGCTCACTTTCCATGGGTCCCCAAACTCCTTTAACTCCTTTATGATTAGAAGCAGGGGTACTCTTCTGCATAGAAAAATAAAAAAAAAGAAGAAAGACAGATATAAAAGTCCCATTTGAGATACTGCAAATTTCTGGTCATAAATCTTGATGTGCTATAAATTTTGTTTTCTTTATTTCTTCCAAATAAGCCATGATACTGAACTACTAGTTTTGCAAAAAAATGAATTCTTTCCTCCCACTTGACTTAAAAATATCTGTTTTGAACATGACGTGCTTGTCAGAGGGTTCCAATATTTAGTATTATACTTAGAAGAAAATATCAGAGTTTCCGTTATTGTACCTTTAATTTTGATGTAAAACATATAAATCATTTTGGCCCAGGAAAATCTAGAAAATAAGAGAAAGAAGAACAGTAAGGCATGTTGATTGAGTTGTTATACTGCAGTTCTAGTATTGACTATTTGCAACATAAATGGAAAATGAACACGATTCGTGAGTATTCATGATAATTGCCCCAAAGAAACCGGCTCCGAGTTTATAAAGCTGATTCTGTTCACAGAAAAAAATAATGATGAAGCAATTTAGACACTCAATTTGTGCCTACTTCTTATAATACCAGTTATTTTAAAATTCAAGTGTTTTAGTATGTCTGCCTAAAAGCATAAGGGAAACTTCCAGAAATATCAAATAATGACATACCTTTTGAATAAAAGAATTCTTCCATACAAAGCATTTACCATGCAGCATTAAGAATACAAAAGGATTTTTGAGATTTCAAATGGATGTCTGTTGAATGGGGAAAAAGTCACATATGCATTTTTCCCCTTAACAATAGGTACATATAATAAATACACTGTGTGCTACTAATGGATTCCTTATATGGTAATTTATACTTCTTCATATTAAGATCTTTTTTTTTTTTTTTCACAAATATCCCCTAAGTTTTCTATGTTTAAAATGTTTATGATTTTTAAATACTTGTTTTAATAACAAAACGCTGAATCACCTAACATAAATCAAATTACAACATATAATATATATTCTTTTGAACACATGATTTGAGGAAAAAAGCAGAATGACACAAATATGAAAGGCTGTATGGACTTGGGACTTGGCTAATTCATACCGCATCTGTTTTCCCTATTACATGCAGAAGGGTCCATCTATGGAATAGCATGTAGTTGTGCACTCAGAATATTTTTCACACAATTCCGAAGATCAACATAACCACAATTTCCATGCCTTTTAAATGCAGTAGGGGTCATAAGTGGAAGAGATATGATTTAAAGTATACAAGTGGATGTGGGTAGGCTATAGGCAAATACTAAGCCATTTTGTATGCGGGATTTGAACATCTGTGAATTTTGGTAGGTCTATCTAAATGACCTTTGAAGTCTTCCTGCAAATTTTCCAATGGTAAATAAAGTCTCCATGAATTTTTTAAAAAATATAATGAAGAACTTAGAAAATTTACCTGTGCACAGGGATAGGAAAAGTATTAACCTTACTAGTTTCTTCTCTGTCCAGCTCTTTTATCTTACTTATAATCAAACCCCAGGCTTATTTCCCCCTTCTTGTTCACACTTATACAGAAATGAAGATTTGAAGAAACTAGGTAAGTTGGATTTCTTCCTCTGTAAGTAGAAATAAGAATTGTCCCAGAGGTGGAAGTGGTGTCATATAAGTGTTATAATCTTAGTATTTGAGAGGCTGAAACAGGAGGACCGCAGGTTGGTGGCCAGCCTCAACAACTTTGTGAGGTCTTCCACAATTTAGTGAGACCCTGTTTCAAAGTTAAAGATAAAATTGGGCTGGGGATATAGTTCAGAGGTAGAATGCCCCTAGGTTCAATCCCCAGTAACACACACACACACACACACACACACACACACACACACACACACACACACACATTGTCCCAGAGGAAAAAAAAAGCAAAGAGGAGGCTGAAAGAGGAAGTCAATGGATACTGGGTACAGGAATCACTGTCATTTGACCTGTTGGCAGAAGGGAAGGACTTCAGTGGAGAGAATGTCTTTGAATGTGATTACCCTTCACCGTCCAAATTATCACTCATGGAAAAGTGACCAGTCACTAGCCTTGATGGGGGCAGGGGTGGTGGTGGTGGGTGACCTTTAGGGTTCAAGAGTACCAAGGGGAGCATTGTCTTCCAGGGAAGTGAGACCAAAGGAAGCTAGTTGTGATGTTTTTCTCTGCGGAGCTAGCAGTTGACTCACTACGGCACATTGCAGTCTGGACAGCCAGTGCACAGGATATTACTGTGGGTTAATCTAGGTGAAGCCTCAGTGGTGCCATTGGCAGAGTCTTAAAAATATCTTTATGGTCCTTTGAGCATAGCATGGGATGGACGTTACATCTTTGACGGGAGCATGCTTGATTATTAGAAGTGCAGACAGGAGAGCAGCGCAGAAAGAGATGACCGCACAAAAGACAGCCTGGGAAGCAACTCCGGAGAGAGCAAGACACTCGGATAAGAACACCAAGTGGAAGCAGAAATCCTGGCAGGATTTGGAGGGAAATAGTGACCTGCCTTGACTGACTATTTACAAGGTCACTTTGATTACCCTGGTAAGAATAATGATAGGGGTCCAGGGGCACAGGCAGAAGGGCACAATTTAAAATATTTATGAACATACTGCTGACAAATTAGATTCTTCTGCTAAGTGAGGACACAGAACTCCTTTCTTGTGTTCCCCAGTCCATCACCCCAGCCTTCTGCAACATGAAAACACAGGAAGAAGGCCAACACTAGAGGGCAGCACTTTGATCTTATGCTTTCCAGCTTCCAGGACTGCCAGAGAGTATGTTTCTTTGCTTTATAAATCACCCACTCTCAGCTTTTCTGTTACAGCAGCACAAGACACAGGTCCAGTAAGATAATTAACAGTTATAGTTAGCTAGGGGGCTCCGGGGAGCCTGGTAAGATTTTTTTTTTCTAGTAGAGATATGAAAAACGAATTAAAATGGATATAAGAAAGATGGGAGATAGTTATAGGCATTCACTATACAGTGCCTTTTTAGGGAATTTTGCTCTATGTAAAGGAAAAAAGAGGTGTAGAAACTAGTGAAAAGAAATCAAATGGAGTAAATATCAGGTCCTTCTGTAGAGAGTCTCATATGAATCATAATGTAGGGGCATACATGCTGGAAATATAAAATAATCATTAAGCTTGGCATGGTGGTATACACCTGTAATCCAAGTATTTCAGAGGTTGAGACAGGAGGATCTCAGGATTGAGGCCAGCCTCAGAAATTTAAGTGAAGACCACAAAAACTCTGCAAGACCCAGTTTCAAAATATAAATAAAAAAATATTAAAGGGGCTTGGGATGTAGTTTGGATTTAGAATGCTCCTGAGTTTAATCCCCAGTTCCAAAATAAGTGAATGAATAAATGAATGAAATCATCCTTAAGGTTCTGTGGCATTTTAATCACACCTTTCTCACTCACAAGAATAATTCATGTCTAAAGATAAGATACTATAAATGAGGAAGTGGCTTGAGTAATGGGGTAAACTTGTAGTAGGAGTCAGTCTTGAAATATATCCTCTAACTACATAATGTCTAGAGAACATCATTAACATACAATATCAGCTTTACTGTCAGATTGGAACATATATAAATAAATAACCTCTAAGATTATGTGGTCATCTCTATCTAGGCCTACATATGGATTTATATCTACCTAGATGTAGATGTATGCAAAACATACAATGTAAGATAATTGTAGAGGAGAAACTTCAGATCATCTCAAAGAAACAACCTACTTCTCTCTGTGATTGCCCTATGATGTATCAAGAAGCGAACTGAGCAAAAGCCATTCTACAAATAAGTCTTAGACTCACTGTGCAAAGATGTATTTGATGAAAGATTAAGAATGATGACAAAGAGCCTAATTCCAGTCTGAAATAGACCCCGTGGCCCCTGAGATGCAGGGCTGGGTGAAAGGCAGAAATGACCTTGGCAATTAGAGAAGAAATTTGAAGGTCTACACCGTCACAATTAGAGAAAACGTTTCAAGTTCCACTGCTGACATGGGTAATAACTTCTTCCTATTTCTTTTTCTAGATGTTGTTGCTTTGAGGGCTCTCCCAAAGTACCATTAATAGAAATCTTTCCGTATTTTGCGGCACAAACTGTGTTGCAAATTTCCATCTATTTATGTAAGAAGAGATGCAAATAAACATTTAAGAGCTGGTCAAGATATTATATCAGAAGCAATATTTTGAGGAATTTTCCCTTTTTTTCACAATAAAAATTATTTTCAGTCACAACCATTACTGTTTGGGAGAACAATATCTACAGCAAATAACTATTGCAAACAATCTATTTTTCTTAAATAATTGCAGAATGTAATGGTCATTTACTAAAGTGTCATATTAATATTGAGTCCTGCATATCTATATCCGGTCCTCTATATTTCTAGGTTTTCGAAACATATTATTTGGATTTATTTCAAAGTTATCTATGTATATCATATGGACAATAAGGCCAGATAAATTATGCCATTTGTTTCTGTATTCATTAATCACTTGTTAATCCAAATATTTATTGACTATAAGTCGTTAGACACTAGAGATGAAGAGGAAAACAAAAACAGACATGGGCTGACATTGTGGAGTTAATAATTAATGAGACAACCAATGCGGATCAAATGATTACATAACATTTTATACTAAAGTAGATAGTAATTATGATAGAAAGATATACAATAAAAATGTTGGTAAAATTCCATCTTAGGAAAAAAGATAATAAGAATAAATGAACAGCAGATACAGAGAAATGAACACATACATATATTATATCTCTCTATATATGAGCATATACATGAATGCTATATATAGAGGTGATGTATGATAGAAACCATTTGTGTATAATGAAAATCAAGTTAATTGTACCTAATATGCATTATGTGTTGAACATAATATTTGTATATCTATTTTATACCACTATTATCATATAAGAAAGCATTTCAAATCCTTGGATATTTATGACCAGAATGCTTTTTGACAAATGGCACTTTAAATTTTAAATGTATACGTATGTATAAAATTATAAATGTAAATTACATACACAATTTTACATACTTTTCACATATGTTAACACGAATAAATAGAAAATAAATTTATTTGAGAACAGAATGGACGCATGCCTCTGTAGCATTAGTAATATCATGCCTGTAGGAATTCAGTAAAGACACATGTGGCAATATTTCCTGATTTTGGTATGCATCTAAGGCCACTTTAGAAATTTTTCTTCAAAATTCTGAGAACAATGAGAAATTGCTGAAGAGTTTTGCTGGGGAGTTATACTAACAGATTGATGCCAGAAAAGATTCTTCAGTCTGATTTCAGATGATGAACTTGATTAGGTCAAATGAAGATGAAAAGCAAAGAGATAACTATAAATCGAGCTTGAAAGTGCCAATAGATTTGGACTTGAGAGGTAGAGAGAAGGAAAACATTATTCGTACTGATTGGATATAGAGATGAGAGGAACTAAAACTTGTCAAAAAATGCCTCTGTTCCCACCCCATCATCTTCAGCTTTATAGTGTTTGTAAAAACACTTCATTTTGATATGTGAAAATAACATTAAAACATTTAATGCAGAAATGTGTACGGCCCAGGGCTTCTGAACTCTGGTTATATGATTGTGTAGATAATAAAAGCATTGATTGTGTAGAATTTACCAAGATAAAAGCAATTTACAGCGGTATACTGTGGTAAATTATATTACTCTGGAATACTTACCAATAATATAAGCTATTTTGCTACAAAATTATTATTTTTGTTTTTTTTAATTTTTATATAGTCTTCCAGTGCTTATGGATATATAAGACTAAAATATTAAAATAAACATTTCTTAAAATTCTAGCTTTTTCTCTAGAGATTTTGACTTTAAGCATCAGAAAGTCAGCATGGTGAAATAAAAAGTCGCAAACTCTAAAGCCAAGATGTGTGTTTGAATGTGGCTGCCAGTTATTAGCTAAGTAATTTAAACTTCTCTGCCCCATTTTTCAAACTTATAAATTAAACATACAAGAGTCTTAGAAATGGCACCTGGACCATTACAAGCAAGAGTGAACATTTATTGATTGTTATTTAACCTTCCTATTTTGTCTAAATTAGCACATATGGGGTTATACATTCCACTTGCTAAAATCTCACAGTGGTGGATATAAGATCTTCAGTCTTGTATTTAATATGCTTCATAGTAACAATAAATTTTCTTTCTCATATCAAGAGTTTTTTTCTTTTATTACTGGAAATTGAACCCAGGGGCCTTCTATCTCTGAGCAACATCCTCAGCCCTATTTTTTATTCTTTGTTTTGAAACAAGGTCTCCCTAAGTTGTGAAGGGCCTCACTAAGTAGCTGAGGTTGGCCATCAACCTGTGATCCTCCTTTCTCAGCCTCCCAAGTACTAGGATTACAAGCATGTGCTACCATGCTGATTAAGGGTTATTTTTAAGTGCAT
This sequence comes from Graphiurus murinus, assembly GCA_004027655.1. NCBI lineage: Eukaryota > Metazoa > Chordata > Mammalia > Rodentia > Gliridae > Graphiurus > Graphiurus murinus. Next base: position 37,442 of record PVLC010002025.1, read on the forward strand.
ATTTGGTACTGTTTCTTGGAACTCCTAATTTAAATCCCAATCTTAACACTGTTTTCTTAAATGCTCTTCTATCCTTTTTCTTCAATACATGAACTACCTCTTTATATATTTTCAATCTCTCTTGCAAAAATCCCCATTTGTTCATACAAGCTGTTCATTTTTCTTGATGTCTTCATAGTGTTTTTATTTGTTTGGCTTACTGTATGTCTTTTGGTTGAAATCCAGATATTCAAAACATAGAGAGAGGGAGAAATAGGAATAGAAAATGACAGAGTGGAGAAAAATGTCTTCAACAGCACCCCTTCCCCCCAATACACACATGCTCTCTTGTTCTCTCTCTCCTTTCTTTCTCCTCTCCTCCTCCTTTCTTTCTCCTCTCCTCCGGCTCCTCCTGCTTCTCCTACTCCTCCTCCTTCTCACCTCTTCCTCCTCCTCCCCTCCTCCTCCACACATGCGCACCAAGAGATCTTGGCAGAGGCACCTTGAAAGGCCCTTCTGAGAACTTCCTGGAGGAGGCCTGGATGCCTGCTGGTCCAAGCTGGCTGGAGGAGCCTGAATCCTTACTGCAGCTTCCCTTCCCTCAGCAAGTGCAGTCCATGGGCTGAGCCTCCCCTCTTGTGTGGGAAGGGCAGCTTTCCTCTTGAAGCCTTTGTCCTTGGCTCTGGTCAGGCTTGAAAGATCACAGCTAAGTTACAACTTGAACTCCTCACATATGTCATATTTATTTAACTGTGTGTAGGTCTCATCCACTTTCAGTATCGTGTGTTCTGTTTGCTAGATAATTTGTATTATTCAGATGACAATATATTTAATGTAATGCAAATAATAAGAAACTTACCTTAGTTCTGTGTGTGAAGGTAACTTCACCGAGAAAGCAACAGGTCATTTTGAAGTCAAATGTCCCCATAATTTTCATTTTTCTATACCTGAGCCAAAACCCAACTCTAATTACAATTTTATTTTTAAATGCTTCTTAACAAATATTATCATTGAAGCCAGGTGTGGTGACACACATCTGTAATCCCAGGACTTAGGAGGCTAAGACAGGAGGACCGCAGATTCAAGGCGAGCCTCAGCAAATTAGAGAGACCTTCAGCTACTTAGCAAGACCCTGTTTCAAAATAAAAAATAAAATGGACTGGGGGTGCTGCCCAGAGGCAGAAAGCCTCAGAGATAAATCCCCAGCACTACTACAACTATGGCCACAACTACTACTATTACTATAACTACTACTACAATAATAATAATGATAAATAAAATCAAAAGTGCTGGAGATGCAGCTCAGTGCTAGTGCAGATAGAGCACTTCTGTGGCCAATCCCCAGTTTTTCTCTTACACACACACACACACACACACACACACACACACACACACACACACACACATCCCGGCATTGGGAGATGGCAGTATTCTTAGTTTCCAAAGCTCCAAAGCTCATTGTTTTTGGTGGGAGAATCATGGAGCTATGAATGTTACGGATGACTAACCATTCTTCATGAATTTTCATCAACTCATGCTGTCCACGACCTTGGATTGAGTGTTATCATGCCCCAAACAGTAGGCTTGAGTTGCTTCTTTATGGCATTAATCTAAAAAACACTCAAATTGAGTAAAGTATGAAGATAATTGAAAATCTTTTTTATAAACCAGCTCCCAACCCCCACCTTGATTCTTAATTCTAAGGATCCAGGTTCGAGGCCAACCTCAGCTACCTAGTGAGGCACTCTGCAACTTAGTGAGACCCTGTTTCAAAATAAAAACTAAAAAATAGGGCTGGGGGTATAGCACGGAGGTAGAATGCCCCTGAGTTCAATCCCTGGTACCACACACACACACACAAAAATCACTATATATTCATTAGATTAAGAAAGTTGTCTTTTCCACAGTAGTTTGCCATTCATTTTCTTAATTTGTATAACCTACTTCTCTTTCACTTAAATGGTTCTCCAGAATTGAGCATACAGAAAGAGTAACTTGTACTTACTATAAGTTTATGCATTTATCAGTGTCATCGCCTATATTTAGGTATTATACCAAAAGTCCTTGTGCTATCAAGGTATTTTTTAGATGTTCTGTCATATTTAGGGGTATCTCTTCCTATAGTGTTTGAAATTCATTCTAAAAAATAGCAAGAAAAAAGAAACAAGAAAGAGGACAAGAAGCAGAAAGAGGAAGAGGAAAGTAGGAGAAGGAAGAAGTGAGAGGAAGAAGGATTTGGAGAAAAAAAAAGAAAGATTACACCTGTGCAGAGATACATGCCAAGGTATAGTCTGTCTTCACTTGCCTGATTGCAGAATTAAGCCCCTGGCCATTCTGGCACAGAAGCAGACTGGTTGTGAATCTGAGACTTAGGTTGGTTGCTATAATTTTTATTTGTTTTTTTTATGGAAGTCCCGGACATGTATAGGAAAAGAGGATGCAAAGTTTGAAACTATTGAGGCACTGTTGTGTCTCCTACTCCACTGAATTTATGTATATGGCCTCCATATCTTGCAAAAGCTATTTGGCTAACACTACTGTGAAAAATATACGGAGGTGGTGAAATTTTATTTCCAATTTAATATAAGTTTCCAGTTTAGTGAAAGGTACATTTTTTTTTTCTTAACAACCTGGCATTTGTATTTTTTGAACCGTATTTTTATTCACACATAACATTTTTGGTATTTATAGACATCTTTTAGTAATATACTCACCTTTGAAATAAGAAATTAGCAAGATTCAATTAAGGGAATTAGCTTTCTTGTAACATAATACAAGGATTACATATACCACCAAATACATCTGACCTTCTTTTCAAAGGAGAAAAGGTCACTTAATCCATGTTTGGGTATGTTCCCTGTATTCTAGATGAACCATGCCCCTCTTTGGTAGGCCCTAAGTTAAACATAGAGATAAAAATATAACCCATAATTAGCACTTAAGGCCTCTGAAAAATAATTCAGTCTCTATGGGTAAAGTATAATAATTGCAGGTATTTTTCTTTTAGGAGAAATGGGAGAGTTTTGCTGCAAAAGTGAAGCAATGCATTGTGATTTACCAAATAGTGGCTGGAAGACATTCCCAAGAAACTGGTGTCCTTTCTCTGTTCAGTGTTTTTACAACTGTAGGGAATGCATGTGGGAACTACTTTAAAATCAATTTCAAGTTTAATATTTATTGACTCATAGGACCCATGTTGCCATAATTATGCCTTGAATTTTATGCATTGATAAATTTTAGTGTGCTGCCTAATTCTTCAGTCTTAAGAAGCAATGAGTAATTATTATTTCCATTATAATTATAAATTTTAAAATTCACTTGAATATGTTTTATACTCACTTAGAATTAGGAGTAGAAAAAGAAGATTAAAATAGCAGTGGGGACCATATATTGAGCACTTTGGAAGGAGGTAAGTATGAACAATATCTTCATTTTATTTTATTGTGGTAGTAGGAATTGAACTCAGGGGCATTCTACTGCTAAGCTACATCCCCAGTCCATTTTATTTTTTTTTAATTTGAAAAAAGATTGTGTAAGTTGCTGAGGCTAGCCTCAAACCTTTGATCTTCCTGTTGGGATCACAGCATGTGCCCTGCATCTGGTCAGTATTTTCATTTCATACCTAAAAGAGTTCAGGCAATGAGAGTAATTTACTTGAAGTAAGGTAGCTTGGAAAGATAATGGCATTATACATTAGAATGGAGAGTCTGAAATTCTCCATGAAGAAAAGTGTGTTTTTTCTACTGGATGCATTTCACTTGAGCTGTGGTTAAAGACATTGACATAATGAAAAGGAATGAAGTATTAGATTATCTAATCTAAAACTAAAAGAAATATGATTGCAAGAAGCCAGGGCAATCACTGAATTACTAGAAGCTCTCCACTCCTGCAGCCCCGCCTTCTGCTCTCTGCATAGTGGTCAAGTGCTATAGAACATCCCACATGAAGGCTCGTTGATACAGGCCAGTCAAATATTTTTCTCACCAAGTCTTTTATGTTGTGGCACTGAGAATTGAACTTTTGACTCAGAGGCATTCTACCTGTCAGCTACACCCCCAGTCCTTTATTCAAAGTTTTGTTTTGTTTTGAAACAGGGTCTCACTAAGTTGCTTAGGGTCTCACTAAGTTTCTGAAGCTGGTCTCCAACTTGAAATCCTTCTGTCTCAGCCTCCCAAGTACTGGAATTACAAGTGTGTGCAGCTCCACCCTGCTGCTCATTAAGTTTTTTATTTTCAGTCTCTTTTTCATTTTCCTATAATAAGTCCGGATAACCTGAGTTAAAATTTATTGTCCACCAAGTGAATATGATTAAAAACCCAATTGCTGCCGGGCGTGGTGGCA